>CM073144.1:33396910-33489410 GCA_037039145.1 Fundulus diaphanus
AATTACATTCATTTCCTATGGGAGAAAAAAAAGCTCAAAATTTGCAGAAAAAGCTGAATATTTTAAAAAGTTGAATGGTTGAAATCGGAGAAAAATTGTAGGAGGAGAAGCGAATCAAACTTTAAACAGTAAAAACGCGAAAGAGGATCTCAAGAACTGTGAATGCCTACTGCATTCACAGTAATGAATGCCTACTGCATTCACAGTAATAAAGAAAAACAGGAAAACAATAAGTGAGAATACTGTATAGCATTCTCACTGATTATAACACACACACACACGCACACACACACACACACACACACACACACGCATGCACACACACACTTACGCTTGTCTTTCTCTCTATTTAGAGATATGTAAATATCTCTCTATATATGCATATATTTATCATTTTATCAATACAAAATGTAGTCCTTTAGTGAATTATTTAGAAAGTAAGGATATGGTGCTTGTTCAGTTTCCTGTCTGTGTATATTGACAGAGGCCTGGCTTCGGCATCCAGCATGCTACATGCTCATCCAGGAAGAGTGAATGCTGTGAGTCAATGACTTGATTCAATCTACTCAGTTTCCTTAGACAGAAACCTTTTTATCCAATCTGTCTGCTTCATTGGATTAAACTGACTCTGTAAAGTGTTTTGAGATGACAGGTGTTGGGAGTTGGCGTTATACAAATAAATTGAATTGAATTGAAACTGAATAACAGAACTGACCCATGGTCAGGATTTAAGCTGTCCTGATCCTCGTGAATCTCAGCATCCAGGTTCGGTCTGGGCCTCCTTTTCCCCCAACCTAGAGTAAGCCATCCAGAGAGTCTGAGAAGTCTGATCCCTTCATATGTGGAGTAGAGACTGACATTTTTTTGGGAATCCCGCGGGTCACGTGATTCCCGCGGGATTCCCGCGGGATGGGAGTCAACATTGGTAGTTATCACGTGATTGGGACGGTACAGGATTAAATATCAACGGGAGCAGACGGGAGTGGGAGTAAACCAATAGCAGGTACAATAAACTAGGATCGATGCCAAAAAATTAAATAAAATAGAAAATCAAAAATGTAGGATCGCCGCCGCCATTTTGTAGTTTTTTTCCAAGAAACCTGAACTGTAATGCAAGTCAAAAGAACTACACGACCCAGAAGCCAACAGTGCTTCCGGTGTTTTTTTTCCGCCAGCGCTCAAAAACAGAATTGGGGGGGGGGGGGGTCAACTAA
The DNA here is from genome assembly GCA_037039145.1 of Fundulus diaphanus. NCBI lineage: Eukaryota > Metazoa > Chordata > Actinopteri > Cyprinodontiformes > Fundulidae > Fundulus > Fundulus diaphanus. Next base: position 33,398,125 of record CM073144.1, read on the forward strand.
CGAGCGCTCCATAATGAGCCGCTAGTGGCAAACTCAACCTGGAAGAGTTGGATATCCAAGAGTTGGATATCCAATGCAGTCAGAAGTAAGGACTTATCTATTTAACTCACAGAGCGACTGTAAAGTTGCAAATATTAACAAACTTGACGAGAGTTGAATGTCACGGTGTTAACACTCAGTACCTGCTTGTAAAACGTGTTTCCTGGACTCATTTCCAATGTGCAACTGTGTAATAATACGGCCAATAACTTAAAACCACTTTATTATTTTTTTAGTATTATTTGAACAGTGGTGTTTTTTCTATTTTAACCCACTAACTGAACAACGTATTTACACTTCTCTTTCACTTTTTAACAAAAGTTACATTTCTACTTCCATGTCTGGTGGGATAAAAATGAGACGGAGCTTTTCCTGGGTCCAGTTAGCTCCGCCTCCAGCTCCGCAGCACCCCCAAAAATTAACACAATCTCACTCTCAATTTCTGATAAAAGTCTAAGAATGTGTTTAATTTTCGATGAATTTATTGTTTCTGATAGTAAACCCTAATTAGTTTATGGATATTTTATTGCAAATGGAAAAATACCAATATGCTTGAATGATATTTAACTTTTTATTTTACAAACCTGAGTTTTTGAACCACTGAGGTACATTATCTAAATTGTAAAAGTAATGCCTTTATGCACTTTTTTCTTAATTGATTATAGATCTCTTACATTATTGTTTAATTTCAGCAATTTGAAACATAAAAGTTACTTCATTGTTCATGTGAAACAATTACTTAATTAATTCTTAAAAGGCAACATTTTACTTTTTGTTTATTTAACTAAGATTGGCATGGTCTGTTTCCTCGTTTGTTACTTTTATTATTTATTTAGTATTCCTTTTATTTAAACTGGCCTTTACTACAGCTAAAACAGGAACTTAACTGACCCTTCATAGACATTCAGGTTTATTGTATTTCCAGAAAACGTAATGAAGACAACAAGAATGGGAGTGGTGCGGGAGCGGGAGCGGGAGTCATTCTGAATGGGAGCGGGATGGGAGTGGGAGTAATATTACCAGGAGCGGGACGGGACAGGATTATTTTTTCTACTCTGGCCCAGGATTGGGACGGGACACAATTTTTTTCAGTGGGAGTGGGACGGGACAGGAGTGAAAATCCACTCCCGTGTCACCCTCTAATGTGGAGCAGTGCTATAGATAATCCAGCCTGTTAGTAAAGAGGCCAATTTTACCATTTGAAACTTGTGAAGCAGTTATTTTCTGAAGGGTAGCTTGAAGATGTGCTTAGCTAAAAAGTTGTTCTTCCTGTCCTCAGTAGGAATAACTTTGCTGTTCTGCTGTGAAGTAATTTGTGCTAAGGAGGTCATAGGAAGAGACTGTAACTTGCAGACAAACTTGCTCTTTTTAAAATAAACAGCCCCGTTATGTTACCAGCTATTTATTGCAAACATGATGGCATGCTAACCACTTGTTAAATTAAATGTTTGTATGGACCTTTGTAGGATAAAAAAATGGTATAAAAAAATCTGAAACTATGTGTGTCTTAAGGTTAATCCTTAAACACTGTGATTGTTTCCTTTTCTATAACATGTAACCATTTCATGTGTTTGCTCAGGACTAAATGCGGCATAATTTTCTTGGCTTGACAGCAGTATGTGAAAGAACGTTTGCTGTGGGTCTGCACACGTAGGACAGGATAGTTTTCTTTTTAAGTTTTCAAAATAGGTTGCTGCAACTTTCAAGAATGATTAAAGGACCCAAGTCTGTCATGTTCTCCTTGATCCCAAATCAAATTTTTTTAAAGACACACCTGTTGTTGAACCCTAACAAAATGGCGTTGTCTCTAAAAGTCCAGACAGGTCAGAACCCAGACCTCTTTGTGTATGTGTCAGGCTGAGTGGTTATACTGTTACACCTGGGTGCTGATTCTCTCACCATGTCGACATCTCTGCCACTGTGTGAGTAGAGTACCACCCAGTACCTTCCAGTTAAAATTAATCAAGGGGCCAACTGTGATCTGACGCTTTGGATTCTGAAGAGGTAGCCATAATTCCAAAAGGACTTGATGCAATGCTATGAGGTGTATCCCTTCGGTAATATCTAGATATTTAAACAAGGAGGCTAAAATTAGCCAGTTTTTTATCGTTCATTTCATGCATATCGTTCCAGAATGAACACTAAGTGGTTCAAAATAATGATTCGGATAAGAAATACCTATAGTTCCACAATGGGGAAATTCGGGCATGACAGTGGCAGAACTCAGAGTCATACACTAAATTAGTAATAATTGTTGTTTTTGTGGCTTCTGGCCTTGGCCAGAAAGTGAATTGATAGAAAAGTTGATAATTTCCTGTTGAGGTATATTTTTAGACAGGAGGTAGCATTTGACATACTTATATGTTAATCTAAAGTCATGGGAATATACACCATCTGTTGACCTGAAACATTTGGAACATTTAAAATTAATTACACTTTGAAAGCCCAGTTGCTTGTTTTTAATGTCCAGGCATAATAATAGAATTTTTTTATATATATCATCGCAACTTTGTACAATTCAAGGAAATTTGTCCTCTGCTTTTAACCCATCACTGAGGGACAAGTGGACTGCCACTGTGTGGTACATGGGGAGCATTCTCAGGCCAAGGGTCTTGCTCAGGGACCCAGAGTGGTAGTATGTGGGATTTGAACCAGGGAACTGGCAGCCTACAGTAGGCACTGCAAAAGGTGGTTGGACCTTCTGGTTATGTGCTAGATTGGTTACCGTTTAATGTAGCAGACAGGGACAGATTTGTTTCATTTGCTTAGGATAAATCTGGGCAAGGAAAGATCACACGTGGGATTCATCAAGGTTCCCTTTTAGGATCCCTTTTATTCAATATCTTAGTTTATGCTTATGTTAGGTTGTCCATAACATTGAGCTTATAAGAACAGAACTTCAACTTAAAGGGGACCTATTAGGCTTCCCTTTAAACATTTAAGATAGGTCTATGGCAGGGGTGTCAAACTCCACTCCATTACACTTAGTGACATTATTGTCATGATTTGTCTTTGTGAACCCGGGTAGAGCGCACACACACACACACACACACACACACACACACACACACACACACACACACACACAGCTCGTTTTGACAGTTTATTCAAAGTAAAGAGTGCTGGAAGAGGGAAACCAGAGTCTGTGATTGGACTGGAGGAGGTGGTGCAGGAGCTGACGGCCCGGAGAGAGTTCATGGAGACCAGATAACTGCAGCAAGAATCATCGCAGCACGACAGCGAGAGAACCAGAGCACAGCAGTAGAATCCACGGCAGAGAGCGATCCAGAGCACAGCAGCAGGTTCCTCAGCACGGCAGGGGGGAAGCCAGAGCACGGCAGTAGAACTCACAGTATGACAGAAAGCAAACCTTGAGGAGAAGCAGAGGTGGCAGGGTTCCAGTAGCAAGCAGGTAACACACGAGTAGACAGGCAAGGAGTAAGTGTAGAATGATGACGGACCAGCAGGGAAGTGAGAGAAGAGGGAGGCTTAAATAAGGAAGCTGGCAGGTGTGATGAGTCTGACTGATTGATTAACTACCCACAGGTGTGACTGACTGCAAAGGGAGTGAAGTGAAGGCTGAGTGAGAAGGGGAACTGAAAACTAACAATAAATAAAGTCAAAACATAACTAAAACCCAAACAAGGAGGAAAAACTGAAAACTAATGGTAAACAAAAGCCGAATTAAAACTAAACCATGACAATTATCTGTTACTAAACTGCCTAATAATGACTAAAAATCATTGAAATAATCAAAGAATAATTGAAAGCTTCTTCTGCAACTTGGTTATGAAGACTTTTGAAGATGTTTTAAGGTTCTGATCAATCCTTTGAGTTGTTTTCATTTATGTTGTTGTTTCATCATTTCTGCTCCAAGTCTGTCCAATTATATATATATATATATATATATATATATATATATATATATATATATATATATATATATGTAATCTGGCAATCACAAGGTTCAATTCAATTTCAATTCAATTCAATTCAATTTTATTTATATAGCGCCAAATCATGAAACATGTCATCTCAAGGCACTTTACAAAATCAAGTTCGGCAGGTCGGCCCCTTTACAAAATCAAGTAAAGCAGGTCGGCCCCTCCTGGGCGACCTGCTTTAGGGACCCCTTTGGGAGTCCGGGGTTACGGGTCCCCTGACGCCTGCCTCTGTGCTCGGGGAAGGTGGGTCTTCGGTTCTCCACAATCACTATCAAGCTATTTCTGGATAATCTTCACCTAAACTAGTGCATTTTCACATCTCCCACAGGTGCTGGGTCCCAGGTATTAAGTGTTCACTTATATACAGTAATCTTATAATTTATTTATTTATTTATTTATGTTCTTTCACTTTCTTTTTTCAAATATCACATTACACATGTCAGCTTACATAATAATATATATGATTTAGCAATGGCATCTAGGTGTTATTCGAGTGTATCTGTTGCTTTATGTCTGTTGGTTGTGCTGTTCTTTTTGTGTCTCTTTCCAGGTGATGGAGCAGACAAAGAAGGTTTTATCACTCTCTCCCTTTTATCTCCTCTTTCTTTCACCTCTACTCTTTTTTTTCTTTTCTTTCACTTTTTGTTCTTCCTTTACTCTCCCATTGTCATGTCCATATAATTTGAAATTCTCCTTGCAGGAATCATAATAAAGCTATTTACAAGCATAAATCAAGTGGAGCACTATGGCGAAAGCTGTTTGCTCCACTTGTAAAAGCAAAATCTGTCGAGCTCTATCTGGCATTGAGACATCAATTCCTATTGCCATATTGCTAGACAGGACACTGGGAAAAAAAAAAAAAAAAAAAAAAAAAAATCAAGTTCAATCATATTATACAGATTGGGTCAGATTATACAGATTGGTCAAAATGTCCTATATAAGGAAACCAGTTGATTGCATCAAAGTCCCGACAAGCAGCATTCACTCCTGGGGAACCGTAGAGCCACAGGGAGAGTCGTCTGCATTGTACATGGCTTTGCAGCAATCCCTCATACTGAGCAAGCATGAAGCGACAGTGGGAAGAAAAACCACCCATTAACGGGAAAAAAAAACCTCCGGCAGAACCGGGCTCAGTATGAACGGCCATCTGCCTCGACCGACTGGGGTTACAGAAGACAGAGCAGAGACACAACAAGACAGACAAACAAGCACAGAAGCAAACATTGATCTAGTAATCTGTTCTACATTAGATGGTAATAGTCGGTGATCTGTCCTCCCTGGATGATTTCACAGTCAACAGAACGTCAGACCAGGTGTACCTACTATGAAGAAAAAAGAGAGAGAACAAAAAGTTAAAAGCTGAAATGACAACAGTCATTTCAATGTAATGCAATGCAAATCTGGAGAACAGTAGACTGGAGAACAGTAGAAATCAGTAGAGTGAGAAAAGTAGGCCCTGATGTCCTCCAGTAGCCTAAGCCTATAGCAGCAAAACTATAAAGGTAGCTCAGAGTAACATGAGCCACTCTAGTTATAAGCTTTGTCAAAAAGGAAGGTTTTAAGATTAGTCTTAAAAGTAGACAGGGTGTCTGCTTCACGGACCAAAACTGGGAGTTGGTTCCACAGGAGAGGAGCCTGATAGCTCTGCCTCCCATTCTACTTTTAGAGACTCTAGGAACCACCAGCAGACCTGCAGTCTGAGAGCGAAGTGCTCTGTTAGGAACATACGGAGTAATCAGAGCTCTGATATATGATGGAGCTTGATTATTAAGGGCTTTATACGTTAGAAGAAGAATTTTAAATTCTATTCTTGATTTAACAGGAAGCCAATGAAGGGAAGCTAAAATTGGAGAAATATGATCCCTCTTGTTGATTTTCATCAGAACTCTTGCTGCAGCATTTTGGATAAGCTGAAGACTTTGAATTGCATTTTGTGGACTTCCTGATAGTAAAGAATTACAATAGTCCAGCCTTGAAGTAACAAATGCATGGACTAGTTTTTCAGCATCACTCCTGGACAGAATGTTTCTAATTTTGGCGATATTCCGGAGGTGAAAAAAGGAAACTCTGGAAACCTGTTTAATATGGGATTTCAAAAATAACACCAAGGTTTTTTACTTTATTACCAGAGGCCAAGTTAATGTCATCCAGATTAAGTGATTGGTTAAGAAGTTTATTTTTTGAGGACTCTGGCCCAAAGATTACAACTTCGGTCTTGTCAGAATTTAGATGCAGGAAATTTAAAGTCATCCAGCTTTTGATGTCATCAAGACATGACTGCAGTCGAAGTAATTGATTGGATTCATCGGGATTTATGGATAGATATAGCTGAGTGTCATCAGCATAACAGTGGAAATTAATCCCATGCTGTCTGATAATTTTGCCGATCGGAAGCATATATATAGTAAAGAGAATTGGTCCAAGGACTGAACCCTGTGGTACTCCACAGGTGACCCTAGAGTTTGAGGAAGATTTATTATTAACATGAACAAACTGGAATCTGTCCGACAGATAACATTTAAACCAGCCTAATGCTTTCCCCTTAATCCCTACAGTATGTTCAAGTCTTTGGAAGGAGAATATTGTGATCAACTGTATCAAATGCAGCACTAAGATCTAACAGGACAAGTACAGACACAAGTCCATTATCTGAGGCCATGAGAATATCATTAGTGACCTTCACCAGAGCCGTTTCAGTGCTATGATGAGCTCTGAAGCCTGACTGAAACTCCTCAAGTAGGTCATTGCTTTGTAAATGTTCACAAAGTTGATTAGCAACTACTTTCTCAAGAATTTTAGATAAGAAAAGAAGATTAGATATAGGTCTGTAGTTTACTAGCTCATCTTGATCAAGAGAAGGTTTCTTAAGTAAAGGTTTAATAACAGCTACTTTAAAAACCTGTGGTACATATCCATTTACTACGGATAGATTAATCATGTCTAAAATAGGACCACTGATCAAAGGGAATACCTCCTTAAACAACTTGGTTGGGATTGGGTCTAACATACAGGTAGAAGGTTTAGATGAAGCTAAGATTTTAGATAGCTCAGAAAGCTCTACTGCTTCTAAACAGTTCAGACACAGCGCAGGTTCTAAAGATTCCTCCAATGCTGCCTTACTTACTGGGGATGAGGTAATCATGTTTGGGAGGATGCCAATTATTTTATTTTTAATGGCATCAAGTTTATTTATGAAGAATCCCATAAAATCATTACTACTAAGAGTTAAGGGAATGGATGGATCAACAGAGCTGCAGCTCTGAGTAAGTTTGGCAACTGTACTAAAGAGAAATCTAGGATTATTTTTATTCTCTTCAATTAATGATGAAAAATATGCTGCTCTAACTCTGCGAAGGGTCTTGTTATACAACAATAGACTGTCCCTCCAGATTAAGTAGGATTCCTCTTGGTGTGTAGAGCGCCATTTTCTCTCCAATTTCCTAACATTGTGCTTCAAGGAACGCAGCTCTGAATTAAACCAGGGAGCCAGCTTCCTGTGAATTATCACCTTCTTTTTCAAGGGAGCTACATTATCTAATGCAGAACGCAATGAGGAAGTCACACTGTTAGCAAATATATCTATTTGTGAATGGGAAGAAACAGCATTGCTGCCATCTACAGGGCATTTCTGCAATACTGAGGATATTAAGAGGGGGACAGACTCTTTAAGTTTTGATACAGCATTATCCGATAAAGATCTACTATAATGGAACCCTCTTTTGGGGGTGGAGAAATCGGTTAGATTAAACTCAAATGTTATTAAAAAATGATCAGATAGGACAAGGTTGTGAGAGAATACTGTTAATTTTTCACAATCAATGCCATATGTCAGCACAAGGTCCAAAGTATGGAGCCGAGAGTGCGTTGGCTTATGCACATTTTGAGCAAAACCAATTCAATCTAGGATAGTTTTAAAGGCTACACTAAGGTTATCACATTCAGTGTCAACATGGATGTTAAAATCACCCACTATAATAACCTTATCAGTATTTAACACCAAATCAGATAAGAAGTCTGACAGTTGATCCAAAAACTGAGTGTAAGGGCCTGGTGGATGATACAAAACAATAAACAGAAGAGGTTTTATTGCTTTGCAGTTTGGATGAGGGAAACTGAGGGTTAAATATTCAAAAGAACTGTAATTATTAATTGGCCTGGGACTAATTAATAAATCAGACTGAAAGATGGTTGCCACTCCTCCTCCTCTTCCCACAGATCTGGGAATGTGGAAATTTGAATAACTGGAGGGAGTTGACTCATTTATACTAACGTAGTCCTCTTGTAGCCAGGTTTCTGTGAGACAAAACAAATCAATCTGATTATCAGAAATCAACTCATTAACTAACAAAGTCTTTGGAGGGAGAGACCTTATATTTAATAGACCACATTTAATTCTTTTATTTTTTGGTTCAAAGTGATCCGTATGGATTTTTATCAGATTTTTATGATTTGTTCCCTTTAGATCAGTTTTTGATCTGTTAAGTTTTGGCCGTGGGAAAGACACCGTCTCAATAGGGTAATGGGTGGGTAACAGTACAGAAGCTGCAGAGAGGTGTGTTAAACTACGGCTCTGCTTCCTGGTCTGGACCCTGGGTTGTCAGCATTTAGGAGAACTAATAAATCCGGCCAGATTCCTAGAAAGAAGAGCTGCACCATCCAAAGTGGGATGAATGCCGTCTCTCCTGATCAGACCAGGTTTTCCCCAGAAAGTTTGCCAGTTATCAATGTAGCCCACGTCGTTTTCTGGACACCACCTAGACAACCAGCGGTTGAATGATGACATGCGGCTAAACTTGTCATCACTGGTCAGATCAGGCAGGGGACCAGAGAAAATTACAGAGTCCGATATTGTTTTAGCAAACTCACACACCGAAGCAACACCAACTTTGGTGACCTCTGATCGGCGTGACCGGGTGTCATTACCGCCAGCGTGAATAACAATTTTGCGGTATTTACGCTTATCCTTAGCCAGCAGTTTTAGGTAGGATTCTATGTCGCCCGTTCTGGCCCCTGGTAGGCATTTAACTATGGTTCCTGGTTTCTTTAGTGCCACGTTTCTTATTACAGAGCTGCCAATAATTAAGGTCGGCTCCTCGGCGAGACTGTCGCTCAGAGGGGAAAATTTATTAGAAACGCAGATGGGTTGGTGGTGATCTGGGGGCTGAAATCTAGAGCTATGCTTACTACGAACCGTCACCCAGCCGGCCTGCTTAACCGGTTGTTCGAGTGCGGCTGTTGGTTCGCTACGTGAAGTTACTCTTTGTGGCTCCGCGCTAGCAAAGGAGCGGCTATCAGCTGGTTTTTCAACAGCACGGAGCCGGGTCTCCAGTTCTGACACCCTCGCCTCCAAAGCTACAAAAATACTACATTTATTACATGTACCATTATCACTAATGGAAGCAGAGGAATAACTGAACATCTGACACAGAGAGCAGCAGATAGGAGACTTAGTCAGAGACGGAGAAGCCATTATGAGGCTAAGGCTTGGCTAGCGCTAGGCTAACGCTAGGCTAAAGCTAGGCTAGCGCCTTGTTATCACGCCAAAGAACAAACCGTGTGAAACACGAGGAGTTCCCAAACGTGATGAGCAGCCACAGAAAATGTTTTAAAAGTGCTTATGTTTGGAAACAGGTGTTACAGCAAAGAGGTTTAAAGATAAAAAGCGAGAGAGCCTGGAGCAAAAATCCGTCGTTCACACAGCAACAACAGGAAGTGACACAATACGCCTTACCGCAAACAGGAAGTCAGGAAGTCTGGGTTTGATTCCAGCTTCCCCTTGCCACATGTCGATGTGCCCCTGGGCAAGGCACTTAACCCCAAGTTGCCTACCAAGCTACGTCTCAGTGTATGAATGTGTGCGAGTTAGTGAGAGCGATTGGGTGAATGTGGCTATAGTGTTCAGCGCTTTGGGTGGTCAGCATGACTGGAAAAGCGCTATATAAGTTCAGTCCATTTACCATATTATATATATATATATATATATATATATATATATATATATATATATATATATATATATATACATATATATATATGCCAAATGTGATTACAGTATGAAGAACTGGTGATGCTGAGAATTTTTCCCACACAGATAGTAGGTTATTAACGGTGACTTTATTCCTGGAATTTACCCCCCTACAGAAAAGTACAGTTAATCCTAATAAAAAGAAGATTTGGTCGGGGGGTGTGGGGGTCATAATAAGAGAAAGAGTGTGTGTGTGTGTGTTAGATGAGAAATAAAGGGAGCCAACTGCTGCAGACGGAATCCATGATAGAGAACAAGGGAACTAAAAAGAAGAAAAGAGAGCAGTGTGGGTCTTTATTCACATATACACGACCAGACAAGTCTTTGAGTAATCCAAATGTTTTGCTTGTCAAATATCCAAATGCCATGCATTCCCAGTCAAAATCAGGTTTTTATCTGTGCCACATGTTAATAACATTCTACATCCATCCATCTTCTATACTCTCTTTGCGTGAAGGGTCGTCGAGTTAGGGGGTGGGGGCTGGTGCCTATTTCTAGCTTTCATTGGGTGAGGTACTCCCTGGGCAGGTGGCCAGTCCATCAAGGCACAACGCATACATGTTACCAGCATATTTTATTCAGGTTTCAGCAATAGTTTGTTATGCATGTGTCGAAGGTGGAGGTAAAAAAAAGTCAAGCTGATCATCATAGCCAGATGTGCCACCCTTGGTGTTAATGCTCTATCTGACACAAATTGATCTAAAATATGTAAGGGTGACAAAAAAGCAAAGACATATCTACTCTGTGAGGGAGGTAACATTTTCATAGCATTGCAACTGCAAACACATTTAAGCAACCCAAAAGGCCTATCTGGGTATTCTCCATGTGCATGCTGCTTTTACACCTGTTGGTTTCAAAAGCGAGAAGAAACCGTGTCCCATCAGTGATACAGCAGATACATCTGAGATTGGACCTTTCTCTGGCTCAGACTTTTAGCTGCGTTCAGGTTGCTGAAAACTTGGCTCTACTGACTTGACTTCCTCACTGACACAGATAGGCACTTTATTTGTGGATAAGTGGAGAGTCTTTAAGCTGTTACCAACATGTTGCACCACGCATGAGGCGTGGGGTTGTCATGAAAAACCCAAACCCTGTTTTTTCTTCCAACAACTTTTCCTTATTGTAGCTGGAAGGTTCCAGTTTAAGATGTGATTCCAAGATAATTAGGTTTTATTGCGGTTGTATGAAACAACCCCTGGGAAAGTTATAACTTTCTTTTGTAAAGTTATTTCTCACTATTATTACCTGAAGAAGTTATGCTTATTTGCACAATTTGTTGCATGATTAAACTTCTAAATTACTGTCATAAAATGTTAGAGAAACAGAAGGTCTCCAATGCTGCAAATAGCTATTACAAATTACTGAAGTTTTTAAATGGGTGATAAAGTGGGATTTTTATTTAGCTGCTCTCTGAAGATAGATTCTATATATTTAAGCATATTTAAATGGCATAGTTGGTCCTCTCTCCTCCAATTCAGCCATAGATACAACGTGCCTTGAATGTTTTCACTGTCGTGATGAAATCCCTTCAATATCTCTCACCGGGGTTTCTCTTGTCATAGATCAAATAAAGGCCTGCATCATTCTGAAGCAGAAGAAATCAGATACATGGTTTTCACATTTTTGGGAAAATGAAAATCTTAAAAGTGTAGTACATAATTGTATTCAGCCCCCCTGAAGTCAGTACCTACAGACTGAAATGTTTCATCATGCTTCACAATACACCAAAAGTTGATATATTTTGAAGCCTTTCCACAGATTTTCAACTGGATTAAGGTGCATATTTTAGTAATAAAACAAAATTTATATAATAATTAAGCTTCACAGTTATGAACATTTTGTGTTGGTCTACAGGGGTTCTTCGACTCCAGTCCTCGAGGGCTGGTGTCCTGCAACTTTTACACGGCTCCTCTTCAAGACACCTGGGTCAAATAATCAGATCAATACCACTGATTTATTCACTGTATTGCTGATTGGCCCGAAAAACTGAAGTCACTGGCCGCCATCTTGCTACTCCCTACTCTCACAGAACCCCATAGCATTTGATTGAAACAACAAGCAGTTTTCAGGCTGTAGGAAGACGTTTCACAGTTAATTTTACAGTCAGTGGATGTACTAACAGTATCAAGTACTGAGAAAGTCATGTGCTGAAATATTTTGCATGTTATATATATATAGATTCAATTCTATTCAATTCAATTTTATTTATATAGCGCCAATTCTTGAAACATGTCATCTCAAGGCACTTTACAAAGTCAAATCAATCATATTATACAGATTGGTCAAAAACGTCCTATATAAGGGAACCAGTTCATTGCTTCAAAGTCCCGACAAGCAGCATTCACTCCTGGAGAAGCGTAGAGCTACAGGGAGAGTCATCTGCATTGTCCATGGCTTTGCAGCAATCCCTCATACTGAGCAAGCATGAAGCGACAGTGGAAAGAAAAACCACCCATTAGCGGGAAGGAAAAACCTCCAGCAGAACCGGGCTCAGTATGAACGGTCATCTGCCTCGACCGACTGGGGGTTAGAGAAGACAGAGCAGAGACACAACAAGACAGATAAAAAAGCACAGAAGCACACATTGATCCAGTAATCTGTTCTACATTAGATGGTAATAGCAGGTGAGCTGTCTTCTCTGGATGATGTCACAGTTAAAAGAACGTCAGACCAGGTGTACCTACTATGAAGAAAAAAGAGAGAGAGCAAAAAGTTAAAAGCTGAAATGACAACAGTCATTTCAATGTAATACAATGCAAAACTGGAGAACAGTAGAAATCAGTGGAGTGAGAAAAATAGGCCCTGATGTCCTCCAGTAGCCTAAGCCTATAGCAGCATAACTATAGAGGTAGCTCAGGGTAACATGAGCCACTCTAACTATAAGCTTTGTCAAAAAGGAAAGTTTTAAGATTAGTCTTAAAAGTAGACAGGGTGTCTGCCTCACGGACCAAAACTGGGAGTTGGTTCCACAGGAGAGAAGCCTGATAGCTAAAGGATCTGCCTCCCATTCTACTTTTAGAGACTCTAGGAACCACCAGCAGACCTGCAGTCTGAGAGCGAAGTGCTCTGTTAGGAACATACGGGGTAATCAGAGCTCTGATATATGATGGAGCTTGATTATTAAGGGCTTTATACGTTAGAAGAAGAATTTTAAATTCTATTCTTGATTTAACAGGAAGCCAATGAAGGGAAGCTAAAATTGGAGAAATATGATCAGAACTCTTGCTGCAGCATTTTGGATCAGCTGAAGACTTTGAACTGCATTTTGTGGACTTCCTGATAGTAAAGAATTACAATAGTCCAGCCTTGAAGTAACAAATGCATGGACTAGTTTTTCAGCAACACCCCTGGACAGAATGTTTCATATATATATATATATATATATATATATATATGCAACACCCCTGGACAGAATGTTTCATATATATATATATATATATATATATATATATATATATATATATATATATATATATATATATATATATATACACAACATGTATATTGATTTGGTTGATCGCAGATTTCCACACAGTGATGCTGCACGGATGATGAAACAATGGGTGCAGAATGTGAGAAGGGTGCAATGGGTGCAAGTATGTGCATACATACTTGTATGTATAGTATATGCAAATTCTCAACTAGAACCGCAACTCTGTATATCATTACATTGAAGATATTTTTGCTCATTTTTTTACTGTTACTTTCAATATAATCATAATAATAATTATTATTATTATGCAGAAATGTGTGTGTGCATACACACGCTGTGTATGTAATGTATAGATATACATGCACACTTGAGTGTGTATTTTGCAAATTTATGTGATGTTTCTAGTGTAGAAACTGAAGCTCTGTGGAGTGCTTAAATTGGTTAATTAATGTATCTCTATTGTAAATTTAAAGGCTAATGCATAGACAAAGCATAAAAGTATATGGCATTTGACATTTTAAGTCTTAAGCCCCCCTGAACATGAGAAAATCATCGTCGTTCGATGTTGTAGCGCACGTATTTCCTAGTTACTGGAGGAAAATAGGGAGTACCAATATGGTGGCTGGTGGCTTCAAAGCGACATGTACTACCAACGGTGAATCAGCAATCCAGTGAATAAATAGAGATCAGTGATCAATACTCTGGAGAACCTGACTGCAGACTGAGGGGGTAATTCAGCCATTTGATTCAGGTGTGTTGGACCAGGGACACATGTAAAAGTTGTAGGAGACCAAACCTCAAGGACTGGAATTGAAGACCCCTGGTCTATCACATAAAATCCCCAAAGAGCAAATTCTGGTGATAATTTTCAAAATATAAAAAACAAATAGACAAATGTATTTTTCTTATCACATTTTTATTGTTCACTGTAATGAAACAGCATCACTGATACAAAAAAAACTGTGTCTAAATAAATGACTAATCTTAATGTTTAGCCTGATCCACAGGGAGTAAAGACACTGGGAACAGCAGAAATATTGAGCCAGTGCTTCTCCATGCATGAGGGTCCAAAGAAAAATAAGGCAGAGGAGGTTTTATTCACTCTTAGCACTTGCTCGTGTGTGCTTTAGAAAAGCACAAGGCTTTTTTGTCTGCGCCAGCACAAAATGCGTTCAATAGTTCCAGCATAGGCTGAGGTAAAGGTCTTCGAAGGTGTACGCAAAAGTGTGGGAACAAATTAATCCAGACCAAGGACCTGAGATACTTAGAGGGTTAGTGTGTAGTGTGGGTAGTTATACTTCTCCGTAAGATGACCCAACCTGAGGAGGCAATGAATATCTTACTTTTTTCCAAGGTTAAAAAACATTTTTGAAATCTATATCGAACATTGGCACCTCTTTAACATTAAAGCCTGCTGACGTTACCAGGCTATCAACTGCTTTACTTCAAGTAAAATGATACAAATTTAAGATATTACAAGGGCAGCACTGATACCAAAGGCAAGCCTCAGTAAGATATGACTTTTAGCTATGTACGATTGTCATAGTACAGTTGGGAATAAAACATTCTTGTGCATTTTGTTATCCTGAGATCAAAATTTCTCGTCTTGCTTCCGTGATTCGGGTTTCCCATAGCTTTGCTGTTGGACATGGTGTGTAACTGAAATGTACTTCCTTATTTTTAATGGTTTTGGAAAAACTAATGTTCAGATGGCATAATGAATTTGGACCTAAAAAATGCTCACAGTAAAACAAGAAAATATGTATATAAGATAACATAAAAAAAGCAAACTACTGTCATACAGCAAGAGAAAAAAGTCTAACACATACACATTTATATATAACATGTATAATAAAAATACAACACTTGATTGTAAAAGGCTTCTCAAGTACGATCCCAACACAACCCACTCAAAAGCAATGAATGTCAGTGTACCATAAAATAAAGATTATTTACACAGCATATACAATTGTCCAAAAAGAGACCATGTTTGTGATCCAAAAACATGCACACAATACACTATTTCATTTGAAATATCTATTTGCTTCACGTATGTAGATCCACAAAGGATCTATAAATGTCAACTTTGGCAGGGTGTGTTCATCACACGTAACGGCATAAATCAGAGATTTTGATGTAGTCATCAGCTACTTTACAAAAGGCACTTGTTTTGGAGGCCAAAATATAGAGAAACAACAACTATGCAAAAGGCACCAATTAAAATGTGAAATCCTGTCATGATTTACAAGGCATCCATTTAAAGTGTAGTTAAAAGGCATTTAAATTTGTAACAGAACTATTTACCAGATTGTAACCAACTTTAGCGTCGCGACTGAACAGTTTTGTAAGCCAAAACAGAAGTAGACTAAATACTTTTTAACATGTCACTGCCTTCAAAATATCTTGGTTAAAGAATAGCCACTACATGTTTGTGAGATAAAAATAAATATATATATATATATATATATATATATATATATATATAGCACTCAGTTTATAGTAAAAATGAAGGCGGGAAGAGTGTATGGCTATCCAAAGCTGGAGAAACCAGCCGGAGTTGGTTGGTAAGCTAGCATAGCTAAAGTGGGAAGAGCCTCTGGCTGTGTCTCATTCCGCCTACTTCCGTCAGTGCACTGCTGATGTGCACTGACCACTTACTGCCGTAGTGCCCACTTTCGACCGTTAGTAGTGTTCCAAAAGGAACACTTATGTTAAAACACTTACCGGAAATGACGGGATGACGTGACGAACGCAACACACGTGACCGCGAATTTTTCAGACCGCCAAGAAATATATGCCGGCGTTTTTTTTTTGTTTTTTTTATAAAAACAACAATCGTTTACATTCACAGCATGTTGAAATTACATCGCCTCCGACGTCAACGCAGGATCCTCCAAATATTGGCTGAACATGAGGTATGTTCATGTATTTTACAAACACCTATCGAGTACAATGCCTCGTATTACCACCATTACTTACATTTATATGATTGCGGTGTCGCGGTTTCGGCTGTCTCGGCTGAATTGTCCGCCATTATTTTCAAACTGGGAACATCTTCCCGACGTCCTTAGCCCCTCCCTTTCCGCTTTGTAGTCAAGATGGCGTCCGTATAGTGCGAGTAGGGTCCATCGTTACACACTGCATTTTGTCATCCGGGTACTTTCAGTGCACTGACTTTTTGTGTTATCTACACTACCTACTTAAAACTAAGTGTTCGAAGTGTAGAAGTAGGCGGAATGAGACACAGCCGCTTTCTTCAAGCTTGGGTAAGTGTGATGTTTAAGGTTAGCGGTTTGGGAAGCAGGTATTTGTGAATTTAGGAATGTCCAACATCCATTTTAAAAGTTCTGAAAAACAAAAATCACATTTTTATTGTAAAAATATCAATTTGAGGGAAAATTTGTTAAAATATATAATAGTTTTGTGAGTAGATAGCTAGCCGATTTCTAGCTGAGTATCACTAGCTTCATATTGTAGCATCTCACGAGAGAGCTTTTCTTTTCTAAATGACTTTCCAAATTTACAAAGTATAAATACAAAATTTAAAGAATATACCAAAATCTGTTAAAAGAATAATGGCTTTAAATTTTTACAGGTGAAAAATTAGGCAATGAGGCTAGCATGGACAAAATTAAGTTAGCAGTGGATGGATACCGTGGAATACCTCTCGAAATCAAGTTTCCATCTAGAACAAGATATTACAGAGATTGCGCATACCGTTATTGATTAGTTTAGCACTTAAGACCACAGAAATTGGAAGTAACAGACATTATTGCTATGTTTAAGTCCTTTCACTAAAAATCGTAGTTCATTAGTTTTGTTTCTGAAAAAACAAGTGCAATGGGACCATGAAGAGTGAATTTTTAAACAGAGGTTTTGTGAGTAAAGGCCTAAGCATACCCCTCTGAATCTGTTAACATTAGCCTCATGGACTGCACAAACACAAATTGTGTATTCATACAGTTGTTGAGCACAGGATTCCATTCAAAGTGGTAGTCACCAGCTCAAATCTGAAGCGAAAATAATACATTCCTTCCATTCTTCCAAGTTGAAAAAATAAAACTGAACCACATCTCTCACCAGCCTAAAACTCCAAACCAATGTGGCCACCACACACATTGATCTAGCTATAGTAAAGTACTGTTGCTTGGGTATTACTCGGGTTTGACATCACTTCCACATCTGAGCTCCGACTTCCAAACCGTATACAGCCCTAAAAGCAAACCTGTTTTTATATCCATAAACACAAACCGCAAGTTGACAAGCATGAGATTGAGCTATTTAAACTATTTTGGGGTTTGTTGAATCACAGCTTTAAATCACAAATATACCGATTTCACCAGTTTCATAGGGGGCGATAAGAAGAAGAAAAGAAGGACGAAAGGTATTTCTTTCCAGTATTTAAATGATTGCTCCTGAGAGATAAATTATCCAAATTGGGATAACAAAAGATATCAGTACTTTAAAAATAATGTGGGTAGCTGAGAGTCATGGTAGACCTTAGTGGGGATATACATATGATGAAATGTAGGTTTTTCTTGTGGAGCGAACAGTAAAACAGACTTTGAATTACGAATTCAACCTAAATAGCTCGCTTGTTTCAAGCCTAGTATCACCAGGTAGCTGTGAAGTTACCTTTATATGCATCATTCACATGTATGATAAAAGTTTGAATTAAGAGTAAGAATTATCTTAAAAATATAAGGCCCTTGCACTCATAGCAAGTAAAGAGAATAGATGATGAGGATATAACTAAAATTTTTAAAAATATTTAGCTCAACTATTTCAGATTCCATTTGTCAAAAAAAATCTAGTTACCTTTTGCTTCTTTTCAGCTAATTTAGCCAACTATAACAGTAACACCAAATGATTCTACATCCAGCTGTCTAGCCCTACGTTAAGTGCCTGATAGGTTATTCCAGGATGACTGTTCATCTTCACATAACCTGAACAACAGAGAGCCCTAGAAAGTCAGCTGAGATATTATGTACAATGCCAATGTTTCCAGTGGCTACAAGTGATTATGTACATCCATCTCCTCCATGTTTAGAGCTCTGTATGACAGTAATACTGAAAGCACCTCCTTGCTTCTTGTGCACAGCTGGCCAAAAATGATTATCCATGAAAAATGCACTATATTACTGCTTAACCGTCTTTGTTGATCAATTTCATGGATAGTAGCTTAAAAATACATGGTTTGATCTGTGTGCATATTTTGACACGGGTGGGGGTGTCTACTGCACCTCCACGTAAAGTGAAACATAACTGAAGAAGTGCTTGGTTTTTCATGGGTGACAACACACTCCATTTTTAAATATTACTTGATTTTAGAAGAAAAAAGAAAAAAAAGACAAGGAACGCAATCATCTCTCCAGCCCTGCGGTCCAATCAGGTGAAAGCTGCCGTCTACTGATTTTGCTCGGTGTCGTCACAGCTGGCAGTAAGGTAACAATTGCGGACTGTCTACAATGGCATCTTGCATCAAAGTCTGAAGGTGGTACATTTCAAAATACAAAGGCAAAAAATGATGATGATGTTCTGAGGATGCAGCACATCCCGCTGAAGATTTCTTGAATAATTCAATGGAGGGAGGAAACGCAGATGTCGTGGTGAGGTGGGAAAAGGATGGCTGCTACTTTCTTAAATATAAATCCAAAATAGGAAAGGAGGGGACTTTAATGGCCATGGCCAGAACCAGGTGGGTTATGGATCCAGTCGAGAGCTATAAGCGACAAGCTGCCAATCATGAAGAAGATTCCCACGAGCAGGAAGACCAAAGCCTGGAGAAAAAGAGACAGGCACAAGAAGGGATTGAAGGTGAGGAGGCACATAACTGGGGTCAACTGTACTTTCCAGTGGGTCATGTTTCGCCTAATGACGTAAACCCGACCTTTTTTGGGGGGGGGGGGGGGGGGGGGGGTAGACAGAAAACTGATATGGGGAAAGAGAAAAAAAACAGACAGTAGGGTACACTTACCGCAATCTTCTGCCAGGAGTTAAATGGTAACGACGTAACCAGGCGGAGGTAGAAGGCAGCAGGAAGGATGAAGATGAGCATTGTAGCTGCAGAAGCGCCTGCAAACAAAGGGGAACAAGAATTCATCAAAGCAGGGAACGTGACTCAACGGGTACAATTAATGCTAAATCGAGGACTGGAATTTATTTTTTCATATTGTAGCAGACGATGCTTTAGTATTTTACTCTTTACTTATAGGTTAGATTTGCATCAGCACAGCTGCAGTTTTCCCACCGCTTTAGCGGATATCCCATAGTTCCTAATTGCCTCTACTCCTACAGAATGTGCTCCTTTCGATATTGATTGAGAAAATAAAAAAGCTGACAAAAGGCTGTGAAGAATGCACAGAGGACAGCCATGACTTGCAGAGTGAGGCCCTTGACGATTTAGTTCTACCAGCTCTAAGCAAAAAAAAGTAGGGCACTTCTAAAGTTCTCTTTGCATAGATGAGGATTAAAAGACCCAGCTATTTTTAGCCTTGAGGTGTCTTTTTGCAGGCATCAAAAAAGGCTTCTATCAACTGCTGCTTGGGGGGCAACAAGAAACGCTCTTTAGCTCACATGTTGACTGACTGAGAGACTAATAAAAGAAACCATGAGTCAGAACTCACCGATGAAGCCAAATATGTCCCTGATGGTTGGAACGAAGATGACAAGCATATTGTTGAAGGCCAGGATGAATGCAGCGATCAGCAGGTGGCGGGTCCAGCTGAAGTCCCGGCCGCTGAACAGCAGCGTGGTGATGGAGGAGCGGATCTGATAGGACAGAAAGCACACACATTTAGGTGTTTCACCTGATCACAACGTCTGAAACATTTTGGGTTCTGATGAAGCTGAGCATGTTTAGGGTCATTGTCCCGTTGGAAGGCGATACCCAGACCCAGTCTCAATCCTCTTCCTGCCCTGCTGAAAGAAATGTCTCCCCACATCATGATACTCTCACGACCATGTTTCACTGTGAGGACGCTGTATTCACTGTGTTGTACAATGCAATTCCCCCAGCCCCCCCATAGGCCAAAAAGAAAATTTGATCAGAGCACCTTCTATCACATATTTGCTGTCCCCCTCCATGGTTTGTGGCACACCTTAAACGCAACATGTTTTGACTTTCCTCCTCCAACTCTTCCAAGAAGGCTATATTTTTGAACTTTGCAACTAATAGTTGTCCTGTCAACCGATGCTCCCACCTGAGCAGCGGATCTCTGCAGCTCCACCAGAGTTATCGTGGTTCTCAGATTACTGAAACCTATGGCTGTGACTGGGTAGGTTTCAATAGTCGACCTCTGAAGGTAATCGGTCGCAGTGGGATTTGTTTAGGCGTATCACAGGATACGCAGGTGTGCTGAATATAAATGCACACCATTTTATTTAGGTTTTTAAGGAGACATTGTGAATGCCAGGCATTACTGTATTTTACTCCTACGTAAAAAGAAAATGAAGTCTGTGGTTGTGAAATGACAAGATGTGCAAGGCACTGCAAGTTTCCCTTTACCTAGACAAAACAAACATTTGCAAAAATGTCCTCTTTCTCGGAACTGGTGTCTACCAGTCTGCTCCTAAACTGTGCGCGTTTGTTTAAGAAAGGAGGAAGGTAAACTGGCAGATCTGAGCTAAGACACCTTTTTGCTCCTGAATTACAGGCAGCCTGTATAAGTCCCCTCACTGGGGGAAAGGTTGCGGGGATCAGGAGAAACCCGAGGCACCGTCGGCTGGGTGCTTTAGGCTGGGGATTATCTCCCGCAGTGCAATGGGACCATGAGGTTGTGTTAGCCGCTTGTGGGAAAAGGGCAGGCTTAAAATGTTGGGAGGGAAGGACTCACTCGTGGCAGTTTCTTTAATTCTTACTCACCGTCCTGTGTTACCTTTTAACTCAAGAGTTTCATACCAAAACCACTCAGAGGCTATCTGCTGAACACTCATAACTGGCACATTTCAAAGAGACCATGTGTTATCCAATCTTCTCCGGGCTTGACAAAGCTCAGGCTTTTTAAACCTGCATTAAAGGTCTTTATGGTTGCCATGCTGCTAGGTATAAAAATCTAATTAACTTAACTGTGCTGCCAGAATGAACCAAGTTACCTTAATCACAAGGCACCAATGAGATCCTTGCGCCATTGCATTCACTCCCAATAAACTGTTCCCACTTGTTCCAAAACTTAGCCCTTGTGGTGGGTGATGTCAAAAATCTAAGATCTCCTCTAAGGTTCTAAACCAGACAGCCTCCTCCCTCCTTGAGCATAATTTGGTTGGCCTGGAAAACTAGAGCCTGGATGCTGCATTTCTCTGCAATGCATCAAACCATTCAGCACGGGCCTGTTAACTGGCGCAAAGCCTTTGGAGTTCACCATGTGATGTTGACATACTCGCTCCTCCTTAGTGTTTACTTGTAGAGCTGACCTGAGCTCGACACATCTGGCTTTGGCTGGTTAGAAACAAACCAAGGACGGGGGTATTGCTGCGTCATATTTTGACCACACACCCAAGGACAGTGAAACAAAAACTGTATACACGGAGGCTGTGGGAAGGTCTGAGTGTTACTTCTGCTTTCTGGTTCGTCAGTTTAAATATGTAGCTTGACTGTCGGCGCAACAGCAGTTGTAAAAAGTCCCTTACAAGTAAAAAATATCAACAGGAAACTCATGTGTAAGTGTTTTGGGGCTAAAGGAGCACTTAAGCATGAATGGAAACTAGACACCCAAATTAGGACTTTCAAATAGAAGTAGTTCTCCTAAAACCAAACCAAACACAATGAATAGAAGGATGGGCCCTCTAGTGTCGACACTGGCTCTCTACGGGGCTCAACTACCCAAAAGAAAGGCTCAAAACAAACTGGCTCCACTGTTTGCAGAAGATTCAGAAAAGAGGGGGAAAAACTAAGAATTTTTTTTAGATTTTTTTGGTTTTAAATAAATATTAAGTTGGTAAATTAGACAAAGAGTACTGATGTTTTCAAAGGGAAAATCAAGATCTTTTCTCTCAACATCTTTTTGTAAAATGTCAGTAGCTTTTTAAAAACCGGTATCCAATTTGTGTTTAATTCATATTCTGTTTTGTTTGTCAAACTTTGAGAACGTTTCTTTATTTGGTTCTACTTTTTTTATTGTATCGTAATGCCCCTATTATTGTGTTTTTAATGTATTTTTTAAATTAACTTAAATTTTAAGTTTTTTTTTACTTTTTTTTTTTTTTTACTTTTTTAAGTAACTTTTGTCCGTGCTTTAGAATTCATAAACCCTAACAAACTCCAATGTTTTAGTCTAGAAAAATATATTATTTTATTATTTTAATTGATAAAATTTTAAGCAAGGTGATCTTTATTTAGGGTTTTAATTTGATTGTAGTGCCTTTATGACTACATTTTGAATAAAGTTTTTGGTACTAGTTTCGATTTCATCATGAACTAAACGTATTTAAATGTTCCATCTTTAGTTTTCTTTCTGTTATTGTTAAAGGTTTTTTTTTGTTTGTTCAGTTTTATCTACAATGTGATCCCTAATCTACACATTTTTATTTGACTAATTATCAAATATTAGGTTTGGTGAAGTTTAACTTAGCTTGGTTCTACTGCATTTCTAACTATAAATTAATTTTAATAATGATTTTACTGTATTTAATTTTTTTCTTGTAAATTTTTCAGATTTTGTAATGTTTTATCTATGGTTAAAATACTTATTTCAGTGTTTTACAATTATGAATGTTTTCATATTTTGTATATCTCTAGATGTTTTTATTAACGGCTATCTTAGCTGCCTTACAAAAACAAATATTTACATGTTTATGATGGTAAGATCACGGCGCTGGCCTTCACCCATGGCCTCATTGGCCTGAGAACTGGGACATGTCTGACTCCACATTAAGCCCTTTCATTATGTACCAGATCCGAGGAAAAGCCCCGTGTGATCCAACTCCCGTAAGCAGCTACCTTTCATGTGACGGCACCCCTGCACACACATATACTTTCAGGTTACATGTATCGTCTCCGCTCACATTCACTACGTTACCAAAGGAGCCAAGGACAGTCGCAGACAAATCTAACGTTAATATCTCAGTGAAGGTCGGCGGAGTCTTCCTTTAAAACATGCCAGGAGGATTCAGGAGGCCAGATGGAAAATTGGCAGAAAAACGGTGAGACAAAGCACCTCTTTGTGTTCAATTCCTCCCATTTCTCTTCATCAGTCTTTCAACTGTGCAGTAGCAACTGTTTAATTAGCAGTATGAATAGTTATGGAAAGTTAATGAAACATTCCTTCCTCTGCACACCTGCTTCTATCTAATAGGAATGCACAAGTCAAATGTTGTGCTCTCTCAGCAAGACTAGTTGAGCCAGCTCATTTATTTACATGCTGACAGTGACAGGTCCTTCATTAGAACTTCAGTAATTTATGTAAAAACCCAGCGAGTCATAACTTTTTACAGCTGCAGTTACAGTTAAAACAGTTTTGAAAGTACTCTCACAAAAGCACTTTTGTTTTTGCTAAATCTGTTTTAATGCACCCCAATTGTGTTCCATATGACATTTTTATGTCCTTCTTAACTCAGGCTTCCCTCTACATACCTGTGACTATTTAAAGCTCAGAGAGAAGGTAAAACTTTTACCTGAAAAAAATTTCCATGCTTTACTGGATTAAAAAACATACCTGTCAGATGAAGAAATGAAATGCTTCTTTTTGGCTAAGTGCCCATTTCCACAAACACTATAAGCAATTTCAAAAGCTACAAATTAACTTTAGCAAATTATTTTATTCTGTTTAATGGGATTCTGTTTGTGAGTTAGTAGAAATAGTTACACAAACAAGAGGCTAGTATGGACTTTTTTATATATTGTTTCTCTAAAATCATTTAGGATATTTTTCTTCCTTAGCATGAAGATGAAATTTTAATTATTTTCACTCTTTTCACAGTCTAAAACTACATACCAGCAAAATCAGTAAAGGGGCGAAAGTAGTAGTTTACACAACGGGTGTAGGGTGATCGGACATCCCCACTTTTGTATTTTCATTTACGAGCTGGAAGTGTCTCCGGATTTAATTTGAGAAAGCTGGTCCCCTTACACAACTGGCTACACAAATGAGTAGCTAGCATGGATATTTGTTATACAATGCTTCTCTAAAGTCATTGTTGAGTGTTTCTGTTTTGCTGAAGTTAGCTCTACTTATACAAATGGCTGGCTAACATGTAATTTCATTAAAACATGTATCAATAGATAGCTAAATGGCTACATAATAAATCAATTTTATCTACAGATTTTAACTATAGTTAACCCAGCAACCTTTAACTTATTTACTTTAATTAATTTTCATGCTAAAACAAGCAGATACCAAGTCAACATTGGGTGTTTCTCCCTTGCTACAGGCATTAGAATGAGGCAAACTAAGTAAATGGTAAATTACTTGTACAGCGCTTTAACTAGTCTGACGACCCTAAAACGCTTTACACTACAGTCAGTTATTCACACATTCACACCCTGATGGTGGTGAGCTATGTTATTAGCCACAGCGGCCCTGGGGCAGACTGACAGAGGTGAGGCTACTGTACATCGGCGCCACTGGGCTCTCTGACCACTGCAAGTAGTCAATTTGGGTGAAGAGTTAGCTTAGAATTAATGTTTTTAATTTGCTTATCTATTTTTGTCACAAAGAGGCTTAGTTAATCCTGGCATCTTTTATAGTAATAACTGGTTGGTATTCCATTAGATTAAAACACATATCAAGCTAAAAGCTACATACAGAATTCAACTGCCAAAACCCAAAACTAGCATGCTTCAAGTATGCCTATAGGTCTCAAAGCTGGCGTCTTTCCTGCTTGACGTAGTTGAACCTTTTTGCCTGAAAGTTATGATTTAAAAGTTAGTTTACCCATCATTAAACAAAAAGAGGATTTAGAATCCGTGTATCTTTCGTTCTTTCTATTTTCAATTGCAAATCAAAAAACGAAAAAAAAAATGGACTGGTTATTTTGTTTTGTTTCTTATTGTTAAACCAAAAACGAAAAAGGGATTGGTTTTTCATATTTCAATTCTAAGCTCAGATCAAAAACATGAAATGGAAAAACGGACAGCAGGCAGAGTTTGATTTTAATATTTAATCGGTACAGTTTACGTGACCCGGAAATAGCTGTTTGCGACTTCAGTAAAGTTAGAAAGATATTCACAGATTCGGCTTTTCCGGATCAGTAACTCATCGGCGGATGATTTATTCTACAAAACAGACACCTCTCTGTAACCACAGCAAGGCAGACAGTGAGCTACAACCGTAGTTTGCTCAAAACGAGTCTCCCACTGCGCTGGGAGAATTACATCGGACCCAATGCAGAGCTCGCTGCTCCGCAACTACTTAGGGACCGTCTGCAAGTTGCAACCCCAGAAACATAATCAGAGAGAAATATTCAACAGCGTCACCAAGGAGAGGTGGATTATTATCAAATTAATTTCATATGTATCTGATCTCATGTATATCATACCACATTTATTGGATTTGAAAATAATACATTTTTTGAGGAATTTCCCAAAGCCTAAATGGCAAATGGCATTTAGGCTTTGGGATAAAATGAGCAATGATTACACCATAGATCATTGTAGTGCCACCAAACTTGTAGAATAGATAGATAACCTCATCTAGTTTATACTACAACTCTTACTTTGGGAAAATGTGCTAAACTAATTTTTTTAAGATTTTTTACTAAATATATATTACTAAAAATATTATCCAAATTCTACCTAATACAAGTGAAATAAAAAAGAGCTTGTTGAAGTCTAAATCCAAAATATCTAATATGGCCAACAGTTACATATGTAGCTAAAGAGAGGGTAAATTAATGCAGCATTGAATCAGGTCACAAGCTTCAGCTCACAATCAAAACTGAATTTTGGAAATTCTGTTCATATTTCAACTTCCTCATAATCTCTTTTTCCGCTAAACTGTAAAAGATTATTGCTCTACTGACCTTAATTGATGGCTGATCTTGATTGGCTGGGACTTAATTATACTAAGCATCTAATTGGTCTGATTGTGTCTGGTGGTGTGGTTGCAAGGCAGTGGCCATGAGGTAAAAACTTAATACCAGCACATTTAATCAAATAAATGAAATAACTAACCAAAGCTCAAACATCTTTGAAATAAAGTAAAAATCAATGACAACACATGAAAATGTCACGTTTTTAGATTCCAAGTGTACTTTTAATTAATATTATACCTGTAAAGAAAAAAAATTGGTGAAAAGGGTTTCCAGGGCAAGAGTGTTGGCTTAGAGATTCCTGCAGTTCAAACTGAGTACTGCTAATAAAAACGATGGAGAACGATTTGTATTATTTTTTTATGTGAAATTATTCCTCAGAATTGAGTCAAAAGTCACAAGCCAAGTGTTGCTGTGTAAATAAATCTGATATGATGTGGATGTGATTTTTGTCACCCTACAACTTATAAAAGTTACTTTGTGAATGATGATGATACTTTATCTGCGACAGACTGGCGACCTGTCCAGGGTGTACCCCGCCTCTGGCCCAGTGAACGCTGGAGATAGGCACCAGCAACCCCTGCGACCCCATGAGGGATTCAGTGGGTTAGAAAATGGATGAATGGATGGATGGATAATGCCCTTTTATGCCCTTAATGTTACATGGAGAATATTTGAAATATCTGTGGCCCATCTTCCCAAAGTAAGAGTTGTAGTATGAACCAGATCAGGCAACCTATGTCTAGAATGGGTTTGGTGGCACTACAATGATCTAAAGTGTACTTATTGCTCATAATAACAATAAAAAAATCTTAAAAAAAATTAGTTTAGCACATTTTCCCAAAGTAAGTGTTGTAGTATAAACTAGATGAGGTTATCTATGTATTCTACAAGTTTGGTGGCACTACAATGATCTATGGCAGAGATGGGCAACTGGCGGCCCGGGGGCCGCATACGGCCCTCGTCATCACTCAGTGTGGCCCGCGAACAGATCAATAATAGTTGAATAATAAAAACAAAACTTGTAATTATACTTTTGTCGATAGAGGGCGCGCCGTACCCAAACAATAGTGGCACGGACCGCTTTGCAACAGCGAGGAAGAAAGTCAAGAGCCATGGCCACTGGCAGTAGCATAAAGAGAAAACTTGACCGCATTTTTCAGACAAAATGGGATGAAGAGTACCTCTTCACTGAATTCAAAGGAAAATCAATGTGTCTAGTTTGCTTGGAGACATTATCAGCCCTGAAAGATTACAACTTAAGTCGACGTTACAACACCTTGCATAAGGTTAAATATGAGGAGTACACTGGAGCTGTAGAGCGGCTGTAGCAGCAGACCTCAAATCATGAATGTGAGCTATTTGCAATCAAGTTTTTTAAAACTTTCTGTTATTTGTTATGAATGAGTTCAAATTCCTTTTGCACTTTTTTAAGCAAATGTTTTGTCTGTTGCTTATGAAGGACATGTTAAAATGCATTTATTTTATACACAGAAACTATTTGCAATCAGTTTTTAAGCAAACTTTTTGTTCTTTGATATGGAGGAGTTCAAATTCCTTTTTGCACTTTTTTTAAAGCAAACGGTTTGTCTTTTGCTTAAGGACATATTAAAATGCATTTATATGCAGAAAATAGTTGTATGTTGGTGCAGTAAACATACAGATATAAATTCATATAAAATTTGTTCTTATTGAGAATCATTTGTAGCGTCTTTCATATCCAATTATTTGAAGTGTGTGGTCATGTGGCCCTCTAATGGTCTTGCTGAAAAAAATTTGGCCCTCTTTATCATGGAAGTTGCCCATCCCTGTAGTCATTGCTCATTTTAAACTTATTCTAATAATAAACTAGAACTGCAAGCAGTTATTAACGGGTTCCAAGCCCACCCACGCCCCGCCCCCTTGAGCATGTTCCTTGACGTCAGTTCAGCGTTCAACACCATCAAAACTGGAACATCTGGGCTTCAGCACACCTCTTCGCAACTGCCTATTAGACTTCATCACCAACAGACCTCAGTTGGTCCGGGTCGGACAGAATACCTCTGATGTCACCACCCTCAGCACGGGCTTTCCTCAGGGCTGTGTCCTGAGCCCCCTGATGTTCACCCTGGGTACACACGACTGTGTCCCCAGGTTCACCACCAATCACATTGTGAAGTTTGCAGACGACACGACGGTGGTGGGCCTGATTAGAGACGACAACGACCAGGACTGATCCTGAACGTGGAGAAAACGAAGGAGATCATCGTGGACTTCAGGAAGAAATTGCCTCACCATGCTCCACTTCTCATTAACAGCTCAGCTGTGGAGGTGGTCAGCAGCAATAAATTCCTCGGGGTGCACATAACAGACAACCTCAGCTGGTCTGTGAACACCGTGTCACTGGCGAAGAGGGCACAGAAGCGCTGGCACTTACTGCGCCGGATGAGGAGAGCCCACCTGCCCCCGCCCATCCTCACGACTGTCTACAGCAGCACCATAGGGAGCATTGTGACCAGCTGTTTGTCTGTGTGGTGTGGATGCTGCATCGCCTCTGATTTGAGGAACCTGAGGAGAGTGATGATGACAGCAGAAGGGATCATCGGGGTACCCTACCCTCCATTAAAGACATTTCATCCCAGCGCTGCCTGTCCTGAGCCCATAACATCATCAGAGACCCCTCACAACCCCACCATGGAATGTTCTCCCTGCTGTCCATTGGGAAAAGGTTTTGCAGCACCTGCTGCAGGTCCACCAGGTTTTGCAACAGCTTTTTTTGTGTTGACATCTGACTGTTGAACTGTAAACTGGAGTCTATACCGTATTTGCACATTTGCATCATTATCTGGCATTACCAATGTTAATTGCTCTCTTATAAATGCAAGTGGCATTTCTCCCATTTCTACTAATAATGCTGTTGTTGGAGTAGTTTTAATTGCTCCTGTACATAATCTCGATGCTTGATACTGAATCCGATCTAATTTTTGTAGATTTGTCCCTGCTGCTGAATTATAAACACTACTTCCATAATCTATCACTGATCCAATTAATCTTGTATATATATTCTTTAGTGCTATTGTATCTGCTCCCCACTCCCTACCAATTAAGCATGTCATAATATTTATTACTTTCTTGCATTTGTCTAAAAAAAAGTTGATGCAATGCAGTTTTGCATTGCATTACATTGAAATGACTGTTGTAATTTCAGCTTTTAACTTTTTGCTCTCTTTTTTCTTTATAGTAGGTACACCTGGTCTGACGTTCTGTTAACTGTGACATCATCCAGAGAAGACAGATCACCCGCTATTACCATCTAATGTAGAACAGATTACTGGATCAATGTGTGCTTCTGTGCTTTTTTTGTCTGTCTTGTTGTGTCTCTGCTCTGTCTTCTGTAACCCCCAGTCGCTCGAGGCAGATGACCGTTCATACTGAGCCCGGTTCTGCTGGAGGTTTTTCCTTCCAGCTAATGGGTGGTTTTTCTTTCCACTGTCGCTTCATGCTTGCTCAGTATGAGGGATTGCTGCAAAGCCATGGATAATGCGGACAACTCTCCCTGTAGCTCTACGCTTCTCCAGGAGTGAATGCTGCTTGTCGGGACTTTGAAGCAATCAACTGGTTTCCTTATATAGGAAATTTTTGACCAATCTGTATAATATGATTGATTTCGACTTTGTAAAGTGCCTCGAGATGACATGTTTCATGAATTGCCCCTATATAAATAAAATTAAATTGAATTAACACTCTTTGAATGTGTATATTCCATGTTATTCTTTCGTCAAACCAAACCCCTAAAATTTTGAATTGTTTCACTCTTTCTATTTCTTGATTATATAATTTTAATTTAACATCATTAATTTTCTTCCTTGAAAAGAACATTGTTTTAGTCTTATCCACTGAGAATTTAAATCCCCATTTTAATGACCATTCTTCAACTTTAAAAATAGCTTCTTGCATCTTTTTAGTAATAAACTCCAAATTCCTTCCTCTCTTCCACATAGCTCCATCATCAGCAAAAAGAGAAAAACCCATTCCATTATCTATATTTTGAAACACAACATCTATCATTATCGAAAATAATAAAGGACTTATTATACTTCCCTGTGGAGTACCATTTTCAACAATATATTTCTCAGAATGATAATTACCTATTTGAACTTGTATTTGTCTTTTAGTTAGAAACTCTTTGATCCACCAATACATCCTACCTGTAATACCCATCTTTATAATTTTAATTAATAAACCTTCTTTCCACAACATATCATATGCATTTTCAATATCCAAAAACACTGCTACAATACTTCCTTTATTAATTTGAGCTTTTCTGATTTCAAATTCCAATTCCTCCCTCTTCAAGTTTTTGCTCCGCTTAGAAACATAGACATTATATACGTAGACGCCCCATTGGACGCTGCCGGCCACTAGGCTGACGTGCCTACAGGGCGGCCATCTTGGGTCAGACCACAGATCAGACAGCTGCTGTCAAAATGAATAGGAGGCAGCTCAGATCTCATTTTAATCATATGTTCACAGTGATCGTGACCTTTCAGACAGATTGCACATATTTATTCAGAACCAAAACAATTTAAACTGAAGTCAAACTGGATGAAAAATGTACACGCACTTACATATTTTGCAGTTACATATTAATCTAATATACACACAAATTATAAACACATAAATCTCTCTCTCTTTCTTCCCATATTTTTATATATACACTCCTGATCAAAATCTTAAGACCAGTCAAAAATTTGCAAGAATTTGCATTTTGCACTATTGGATCTTAAGAAGGTTCTAAGTAGAGCTTCACAATGTTAAAAGGACAAATCAGTGCAAGAGACAAGAACATTTGAGCAGGGAATTGTCTGAAAACTGCATTTATACTCAAACATGATTTTTTCAGCTGATCAAAAGTTTAAGACCATAGTCTTTAAAAGCCAAAAGCTGTGCAAACATCTGGATTCCATGTCATTTTCTGTGAAGTCTTTACACTGTCAAGACCTCCTGATGGCAAAAGCAAAAAAGCTCACTGACTTTGAACGTGGCAGGATTGTTGAGCTGCACAACGTGCCATCGCTGCTGAGGTTGGACGCAGTAAACGAGTAAAACCTAGGCTAACGCACGTCTCTTTTACAGCGAAACAGCGGCGGACTATGCAAGTTTGTCCTACCGCGTACCACGTGATGTGACGTCATCGTGACGTTACGTTTCTAAAAATAGCTCGCTCGCGGTACGCTATTGACTTGTATTCTCTCTGAGCGCAGCTTGGTCTGACCTAAGATGGCCGCTGTGACATCACTTCCTGTGATGTGCCCAAATATGGGCAAAATGGCCGCCCTGTTCACAGCTCTGGAGTCAGAGCTCTGGATGGTGAGAGCTGTGAACAGATCATAAAATTCATAAATTCGTTAATAATCAACGGTTTGCTCTAAAATTCTGAAAATATTAACGGAGTTCCAAGAGTGCTTTATCTAACCACAGGATTTTTTTTATGGTCATTAAAAAAATGGATTCAGAGAAATAAAATATTAAACTTTATAGTCTTGTACAATTTATTTTCAAAGTCTTGTAAATTGGTCAAACTCGCCTGGATTTTTACCAAACTGAAATCCATGTTTATTCTGCATGTGCTTTACAAATAGAGGCCATTTTTTGGGGGATTGAACAATATTTGTGGAAAATACATTGATTTCTCCATTCTACAAACTTTTAAAAATTCAGAGTGTGGCACTTCAAAAAACCTCCATACATGCAGTGAGAGAATTGTTACACCTTATCCACGGAATACATCCTGAAAATCTGGGATCAAAAAATTTATTTTAAAGCATTTTTTATTCTTTACTTTATTGTATTTATTATTCTCCAGGTTTTTTCACACTTTTGGAAATAGGCCCCGCCCACTTGTTTCAATCATTACCATATTTAATACCTGAGTTCAGGGGTATGACTGGAAGGGGATGAAGAGGTTTTGTAAATATCCGATCAGCCATTCTTGCGTAGTGGATTTCTTGACATCACAGCGCGCCCTAGTTATGGACGATCCTCAAACGCGGGTCACATGTGCAAAATCTTATTTGGACTATGTGTTATGAAGGACATGTCAAAATCTGTTATGGTTTTAGAATAAAAAGCAATTACATTTAGAGCTAGCTAGCTAACAATCACTTATTTTAGCGTTACTTTTCGAAAAAGTCAAACTTAAAAAATCCAAAGACAAGGACAACCTTCTCCCTGATGTGTTTGCTATGTTCCTTGGTCTTTAAGAGGCTGTTTGTTTACTAATACTTTCTAAAACCTCTGCATTTGAACAAATATAGGCTATTCCCTGACTAGGTGAGTTCGCCGCGTTAACTTTTTTTATTTGTCCATTACACGGTTATATATGGAGTTTTGCGCGGATTGCATAAAAAATGTAGGAGGAGTTTAACAAAAAAGGTTTAACCTTTGTAGCCATGTAGCGCGAAAACTAGCTGGGAAACGAAGGGTGTGCCAATTCCCTTTATTTTGCAGAATCATCCAATAAACAAAGTGATGTGAAGTTTTTGAGCGTGGGACCAGTAATTTGGTGGTTATAGGCCAAAACGCATTGTCCTTTGTTATAGCGCCCCCTAGTTGTTGAGGGGTCTGAATTTCTGGGTTTGAGTAGCGGTGCACATTCTGTACTTGGATACCTGATTCAATAGGTTCGTTACAAATCCGCATGGGCCGCCCAACGCGTTTTAGCGGAGAATAATAATTACCCGTAATAATAATAAATAATTTAAAAACACACGAAAAACAATAGGGTTCTCTGCAGTGCAGACGAACGGCAATGCGTTGCATAGCCCGTTCTTTCTGCACCGCGGGCTTGGAACCCTAATTAGGTGCCATTTGCCATTTAGGCTTTGGGAAATTCTTCAAAAAAATTATTATTTTCAAATCCAATAAATGTGGTATGATCTACATGAGATCAGATACATATGAAATGAATTTGATAATAATCCACCTCTCCTTGGTGACGCTGTTGAATATTTCTCTATAATTATGTTTCTGGGATTGCAACTTGCAGACGGTCCCTAAGCATCTGCGGAGCAGCGAGCTCTGCATTGGGTCCAATGTAATTCTCCCAGTGCGGTGGGAGACTCGTTCTGAGCAAACTACGGTTGTAGCTCACTGTCTGCCTTGCTGTGGTTACAGAGAGGTGTCTGTTTTGTAGAATAAATCATCTGCCGATGAGTTACTGATCCGGAAAAGCCAAATCTGTGAATATCTTTCTAACTTTACTGAAGTCGCAAACAGCTATTTCCGGGTCACGTAAACTGTACCGATTAAATATTAAAATCAAACTCTGCCTGCTGTCCGTTTTTCCATTTCGTATTTTCGATCTGAGCTTAGAATTGAAATATGAAAAAACAATTCTTTTTTCGTTTTTGGTTTAAGCATAAGAAACAAAAAACAAAATAACAAGCCCGTTTTTTATTTTTCGTTTTTTGATTTGCAATTGAAAATAGAAAGAACGAAAGATACACGGATTATTTAGTTTTAGCCAAAGCTAAATTACGAAGAGTTAAGATAGTTTGTGTACA
Source organism: Fundulus diaphanus (assembly GCA_037039145.1). NCBI lineage: Eukaryota > Metazoa > Chordata > Actinopteri > Cyprinodontiformes > Fundulidae > Fundulus > Fundulus diaphanus. Next base: position 33,432,076 of record CM073144.1, read on the forward strand.
CTTTTGGTAATTGTTGAAAATTTAAAACATGCATTTAAAAAAAAGTGTATAAAAAGGTAACTATCTTGGTAAAACATTGGTTAAATGCGTAATCATAGGTAATAGCTAGTTTAAAATGAACATGTAGAGACCAATTTAGTTACAGCTTTCACTTGATGCAATGCAAAGGACAGCATTCCTTTCTGGGATCATTGCTGATTTAGAACACTTTTAAAAATGTGGGCTTTTATCGACATGCACACACTTGTTGATAATCAGTGCATTTGATCTGTGGCTGCAACTTGCCAACTTAGATCCTGTGGAAACAGCAAATAAGCGTACTTACTTTTCTTTTTGGCTTTGTTTTGGTTTAATTAATAATGGTAGAGTGGAATCTGTTGTGTATTTTTGTATATTTAAGGTTAGATTTAAATCTTTTATAAGCTGGTAAAAGCCAGATAGTTTTTCCTATGTCATGATAAGCGAATCCTTATAACTTCTCTTCACCATGATGGTATTTTCTGATGAGACTAGAACGTTTGTTTAAAAACGTAGCCAATGGGTCCCTGCCATCATAAGCCATTTCGTACAGCTCAAAGCACACCCAGTAGCAGATTTCTCAACATAACGAACACATTTCGAGGAATGGACACCCTAGTGGGGAGGATTGTAAGACAAGATATATTGAGAAATGTACTATCCTCCCCCCACCTGCTTATCCTCGTTTCCCTGCCTCTGCTATCTCACCGAAGGTCAGGGTGAGGGTTTTTCCACTGCTCAGTCTGAGCCTGTAAAACCTCCGCTGCACAGTTTTTAAGGTGGGAAATCAGGAGTTCTCCCACACTTTGTTTTTATAAAAAACAGCTAAACATTGTCGGAAGACAAACAGCTAGATAACTAAATGGTAAAATTGTAAAGCTGATTTAGAGTTCATATCCTACTGCTATGCAAAACTTGTGAAACAACAGCAGTAACATGCGGTTACAATGGCTGCATGCCACCCTGCCACAGCTTTAGAACTGAAAAAGGAAACTTGCTGCCTCTTACTGACCGCCTGATGCAATTACAACAACTTCAGTACAAGCCTATCATATTTCAACTGAAGTGTGTGTGTGTGTGTGTGTTTGTGGTGCGCACGTTCTGGAGCCTAAAGAAGACAGGAAACTTCCACTGACCAGCCGGCCTTTTTTGTTCGTATGGTGTCAGATAAGGAACGAGCTAAAATTATCACATGACCATTTATGGAGATGGAAGGAAGAGGGGCACATGTGTGAATGAGTAAGAGTAAGACGATAAGCTTTGGTGACCGCTCCACATGTGACCCAAAATGACCAGATCCTGAGGAACAACATAGAACCGGGACAGTGTTTGGTGCCGAAACCTTTTAAATTACCTTTAATGACCAGTGCAATAAAGAGGTGTGGGCTTTTACAACCACAGGCTGGGTGGTTGGGTTCCTGAATGACGACAAAAGAAGTTACAACTGAACAGCATGTTCTATTTATCTTCCCCAGAGTGGTAGTGGAAAAAAACAGGTCTGTCCAACAGATGACAAAATAAAGGACTGCAAAGAGAAGACGCACTGTGTAAGGAGAACCACACACGTACACTGGCAGTAATGCTTAACGTTTAAAGGGGTGGTGTGTGTTTACGTGTGCTTATGTGACGTAAATCAAACTGTGCAACCCTTTTAAAGAGGCTCCATATTATGAAGCAGTGAAATGAAAGTGGAACAGACAAGCTCAAGCTGTGCTACATCATAATGAAGAGGGGTATTCCACTTTTTGTATAAAAAGGTCTAACATGAAAAAGTAAAACCCAGGCAGCAGAACAGACAAAAAAATGCTATATTAAAGGTGACATGTACTTACAGGGAATAGCACGATGGGGACAGTCAGCGTGACGGCAGTAAGGACAGCCAGACGCACCAACAGCAGCATGGTGTCAAACTTGTACACTTTGGTAAAGGTGTGCAATAACTCGGCCTCCACATTATCTGTAACGGACATGTGATAAAAAAACAGTACTATCATAGCTTGTAATGATAAATTTAAAGGAATCCCAAAAATTAAATACAAACATTTGCTTATGCGAAGGAGAGGCCAGCATGCAATTCAGTTAAATCATGTATTAATGGCTAGTTAAAAGTTCCATGAGGGGTGTATTTCACCTGCCGATATTAGCTGAAGCTAGAACACCAAGTAAAATCTAAATGTAACATGAATAAATAGAAACAACTGTTTTTAAATTATGATTTCAGTTAATAAAGGAAAAATCGGTGTCCAAACCAACGGGGCCCTATGTGAACAAGTAGGCTTAAATGACAATGGCATCAAGCATTTCTGTTTACCAGCAGTGAGTCTTTTACCGTTGCTGTGGAGGAATTTTGGCCCACGCTTCTTTGCAGAATAATTCAGCCAAACTGGAGTTTCCCAGAATAAATGGCCTGTTGAAGCTCATGCCACATTGACTTGGCGTCACAGATACAGAGTGGCCAAATCAAAGTCTTTACTTGAGTCAATAAAAAATAATCTTAGGACGCTTCGCCGCTGTTCTGTTTTCTCCACCAGTGGATAAAGGCTCACTGTGGCTTGTTGGTTTCCCAAAGACTTACAAATGGTTTTGTAACCCCTCCAGCCTGACTGATGCCAATGACTTTGTTTCTCGTCCAATAAGAATTACTTAAGATCAGGGCAAGATGTCATTTCTTTTGTCCTACTTCATATTGTCAAAAGACTACATTAGCTTGATTTCTTGATTCTGTAATTTGGAAAGTATTTAGGCTTGGGTGTGGAAGGTGAAACTGAACCCAGATTTTCCAAATGTGTTAATTTACAGTGAAAAGGTTATTTAAGAAGGTTGCCGATTCCATTTTTTCCCCAACGAGGCACAGCACAGTATGTATACATGGATATATATAATGTATATAATAATAGATAATGTCTTTCCTCCTCTGTCTTTAACGTTGTTTTTATTCTTTTCCTTCTAAAACCACAAAGAAGACCATAAAAACCTGAATTAGGCTTATAATGTTACATTTGACTCATGGTGCTTATGTGGATTATTGCCCTTACCATAAAAAATGAGGTAGCCAAACAGAGCCGACAGCATGTACATGATGAGCATGGCTAAGATTGACAAGTTGGAGACGTTTTGCATTTTTCTCCGGCTGCGACTGCAAACAACAAACAAACAATACAATTAATGAAGGTCATGCCACAGCCAAATATTTACCATTTTATAAGCTGTTATCACACAGCGATTGAAAAGTTTGGCTTAGGATGTGACGATAATATTTGATGTAAAAAAGGAAGAACACTCACTCTTTTAGCTCACTGTAGATAGGCAGCACTTCAGGATGGCAGACAAATGCAAAGGCCAGGATGGGCACCGTGTATGCAGTCTGTGTGTTGAAAATAGAAAAATTAGATGACACAAGCTAAATAAAGGCAAGGCAAGTTTATTTTTAAAGCACTTTTCAGTAACAGCACGATTCAAAGTGCAGTACATTAACATAACATAGGAAAAGAAAACATTTCAGAGGAAAGTACATTACAGTGTAATACTAACAAACGTCAACACTAACCTTCAAAGAAATAAAAACAAATCAAGTAAATCCTTGGGAGTCACTGATCTAAAATAGTTTTAGACCAACTTTTCTGAAAACTACCACTAAAATAAAAGGTATTCATGGTGAACAAAGTAGATTAAACACGCAGTTTAGGATCTAAGAACAAATAAATAGTGCATCCATCCATCCATCCATCCATTTTCCAAACCGCTTTATCCCTCATGGGGTCGCGGGGGGTGCTGGTGCCTATATCCAGCGTTCACTGGGCGGGAGGCGGGGTACACCCTGGACAGGTCGCCAGTCTGTCGCAGGGCAACACAGAGAGACAAACAGGACAAACAACCATTCACACACAGACTCACACCTAAGGACAATTTGGAGAAGCCAATTAACCTAACAGTCATGTTTTTGGACTGTGGGAGGAAGCCGGAGTACCTGGAGAGAACCCACGCATGCACAGGGAGAACATGCATAAATACATAAATAGTGGACAAGATAAAATTTGTATAATTAGTGCCATTCTGCTGAGGAAATTCTAAACTTTTATTTTTTAAACCATTTTTTAAATTTAACACCACTTCTTGATCACTCTTGGCCAATCTGTGGAGGGCTGACAGAGCTTAAGGTCCCAGGCCCCTGGCCTAGTAGTCTAAGCCCAGACCTAAATCCAATTGAGAATCTATACAGAGACATACATTATTTACATATCTTCTCCACCTAAACTGACGGAGCTTGAGCTATTTTGTGAAGAAGAAAGAGGAAAAAAGTCAGGGTTTAGATCTGCAGAACTGGTAAGGACACAAAAAGACTTGCAGTTGTAACCACAGCAAGAGCTGGTTCTACAAAAGATTGACTCATGAGGGCTGAGTACAATTTGCAGTTTTCTATTGGAACAAGTTTTGAATTTGAACTAATGTATTAAAATAACATCCAATACAGTAAAACTTGTCATAACTTGTCGAAATGTGGAAAAGTCCGAACCTGTATTCAGTAAAACAGATAGCACCCGCCCAATACTTGGACTTCCTCAGGAATGTTTGTTCCCTGCTGAAAGAGAAGTCAAATGGCTACTTCTCCTAAGTAGTTCACAAAAGTCTACATGTGTAGGAGCGGCTAACTTCAAATTCTTATCATGATTTATGATGATAGAAGCCCAGGCATGAATCCCTAAACACAATGGTCCAAAACACGCCCTCAAAAATTTTCCAAACATGTTTCGGCAAGTACTTGGAATTCATCTTATATTAGATGTTCACCCAGTTTCCACTCCGTTCATTCCTAAACTTTGGCTGATCTTTATTTTTGTCTATTTTCTCAACGTTGTTGCCTTCTAGTTCAAGCGGTGTTATTGAAAATAAAAGTGGTGAGCTAGAGAAAATGCTCTCGCCCAGCATCTTTCGCCTCCTACCTGGGTGTTGAAGATGAAGTATTTGGGCCTGCACATCTCCTCGTCGTCGGGGTGAGGCTCAAAGTGGACTCCCGTGGTGCGACGGGCGTCATGGGTGCTGGAGACCGCTGGGGTGACGTCAGCCCGTGAGAAGTCCATCTGCGACGTGTTGTGATGTAGCGCATACAGCCCCGACATGTCGGAGGCGTTCATACTGAGGTTGGACGATTGCCCATAAAAGAAAGGAAGGGGGCAGGGTAGCTGGGTCTTTTTGTAGATTAGCTAGGAGAGGTAAAAAAAAAAAAGCCTTCATCTGGGCTTTCAATATGTTAATCCAATCATAACTGGACTAAGACAGTTTAGTTTGATTTAAAGTCAAATAGTGAGAAAACACACTGTGTAAAAATCTTGTTTCAACTGTATACACACACACAACACTTTTTGGTCACATCATTAAAAAATGTATTTTATTTAAATTTATTGATGAGATTGGGTTACTAGCTAGCGGATTCAAATTTACATCTTTAACAGTTTAGCACCTACATGAAGTTTTTTGTTCCATTTTCCCGTTATGTAGTGACCTTTAGTTGTATTTAGGAAAACTCCAAAGTAAAATGCAACGCTACTTGATCTGTGAAGATAGCCCCTACCTTATGTTAGCTGAAGCCTTCCTTTTGAAAGCACAATTAGGTTCCGTTTAGTTGTAGTCTTTTGACTTAAATGAATCAGTTGTAGTCACAATTTAGTCATCTGTAATAATTTTAGTTTTAAACTTGTGACTCAGTCTTAAAACATTCACTTGACTGAATTGGCTGAAAGTTTAGTCCAACTAAAGATGAAGTCCTGGAGGAATGCATTCTTGTGGTTCTTCCACTTTAGACTCAATTCGCTTGAAAATAATTTTTTGTTGATTGTTATTTCAACTCTGCCAACGTTACATGACTAAATTTAGACCTTATTTGAACTTATCCCTGACATTTTTGTCTCTTTTTTTGGTTTGTAAGAAAATGTTTCACCAACAAAGTGAACTCCACTTGGCTGTTTAGCAGCTTACGCAGCTCCAGAGACGGTGACTGATTCTTCTCATTTCTTCTTGCTTCCTATTCTGGATTCCAGGGGTTTTAACTAACGCTAACATATTCAAACAGACTGGAAATCAGTCTCTTGCAATTTGGCTGGCTACCTATTAGGAAAACTATGTAATCTGTATTGTAACAATGTGTTAAAATAATGTGCTTGTAGGCATCGGCCGGCATCAGATTCTAATGTTATGACAACTTTGATTAAAAGTACCACAGTTTTATGGTATCAAAGTATTTACACTAAATTTATAGCAGCAAAAAATATATAAGATCAGATTACTTTTGCATTATTTGTTCTTTATATGTAACAAAAACTTGAAATAACCACCCTCTTCATTTAATGTTAGTTTGTAAGTGCTTGATTCTCAAAATAAACAATCTTCTCTTTACAGTGTAACAGCTATAGCAAGCTAATTGTAGCTGATTAAAACCTGTACCTTAATAAGAGTGTTAGATGGCATTTATTTTCTTCCCATGAAATGAAAGGTTTTTGCAAATTTTTCTTTCTTGTAAGCGAGGAAAAGCTGTGATTCCCTTCTTTTGGCCAGCTGACTGACAGTTCGCAGCAAAAGTAGGGGGAATGGCTCCAGAATGCAAATAACATATTGTTTAAAAGATCATAGGAACAGCGTGACAGAACATTCCTGTGGTTTTTAAATCTCTGTCATACCATAATAGCAGGTAACTGACCCATGTCTTGCCTTTACCTTTTGGTTTCAATAGGCTCAAACATTGTCTGACACATCATTTATAGTTTTTAGCAAAAATCCAAAGTTTTCTAAACCATCATTATATTTTAGAATAAAAGTCAAATCTCCTACAAAGAGATTGTCAGACATTTGCTTATTTTAGCAGCAAATGATAAACAGGTAGTCAGAGCAGAACTTACCTAACCTGACTTTCACCAGATGGATGTAGCTCCGGCGAGCTTCACACGTCTCCTCACATCCATCTGGGATAGCTCCATTGGAGATACGTTTCAGAAGGAGGGGCCTTATCAAAAATCCTTGCGTATGATTGGATAAACCACCTGTCTGTCATGTTTACTGACACGCTACAAGCTCCTGCCAAACCCGGTCAGGAGAAGGGCGAAAACATCGTTTCCACTAACAAAAGCCTTCAAAGCCGTTCTCTGGTGTTCTTTTAAAGAATTAATATTCGGTAGATTGGACAACACTGATATAAATAGCATCAATGTTGCCACTTGCTTCCTCGCTGCGAACCGCCATTGTTGTCTGAATCAAAACAGTCTCACGATCGCTTCTCCACTACGTCACATCTATGAAACTCCAGCCCTGCGTCCTGATTGGCTGGACAATAAAATTGGTTGAAGAAATCACTCTCTATGGAAGAGGTCCCAGATGGATGTGAGTGAAGCTAGGCGGAGCTAAGCGGAACAAAATTTATCTGGCTCGTCAGGTTAGAACTTACCACCACCACGAAGAAGACCATACAAGAGAGTGAAAAGCCACTGGTGTAGCCCAGATAACCTAGACAGAAAAAATAAATAAATAAAAAGCATGTTCTGTTTAAGATTATAACCCATTTCTAAAAAATTAACAAAAATCAAATGTACAAAGGCTTCTATGCTTCCAATAAAACCACATCTAAAGCGAACACAAACAGTGATGTCAGTGAGTGCCAGAACTTTATTGTCTAGGTAATTACTTGAACTTAATTGCCTACCTTTTTTTTTTTTTGCTTCATGTCTCGGTTTCATGACTTGGTATGTGGGTCTTTTTGGTGGTGAGCCATTAAAAGTCAACATGAACACTGTGCCTATAAATTTCGGACTGTGGGCTAAATAGCAGAGTCATGTTACTAAAACCCTGAACTACCAGGGCTGACTAAGCATCAGACTGGTGTCGTGTTACATGTGGTGTGGTAAAGGTGACTCCAGGCAGCTTTAAGGAGCATCTTTGGCATGACATATACCCAAGTTTACGAGAGTCTCAATGAAGGTATGCAAAGTAGCCACGCAGGATTTAAGTGAAACTATTTGTCCTTACCCAGGTTTTTGAGGAGGGACAAAGGGAGAATTATTCCGATGGAGACGAACACCACCAGGTAGTTGCCGTTTAGGTACCATTCACTGCAAACACAATGCAGGTTTAAAACCGCAGGATCGAAAACAGCAAAGAAATGGAGGCTATTTTCCCCGAGAGCAGACACCCACCCTGAGTTTTCCTCCAAGCGTAGGAAGGCTCGGATCACTTCAGGCAACTCGTACTTCACAATGAAGAGATAGCTGGACATGGCTGCAAGAGGACAACAAGAACAAAGGTTGGTCACACTTTGTAATTCAATGCAATTCTCCTGAGTCTTTAAAATATATAGAATAGTATCTTTGCTCACTCTTGGCTTTTCAACATGTGTCTTTAGACAGCAGATATCCTCTATGCAAGCTACAGAACATCAACATTAAAATGTCAAATCAGAATGGGCTTTTCAATTTTTTTAGATTGGATTTTGAAAAATATGGATAGCTTTTCTACTTTTACCCCTTTACTCTGACACCCCTGAATGATGTGGAACCAAGTGCTTTCAGAAGACACTCAGTATAAGTAGCATTAGTAAACTGAATCCACCTGGCTGCAGTCTAGTCCCCAGCTGTTAAGTTAAGTCCCCAGAGGTTTGTTAGAAGACATTACACAACAAACATTTCAATGCAGGGTTACGTTCTAAAACGATAACCCAGGCTTTAAACATCTCACAGCATTGTTCAATCGGTCATATGAAAACGGAAAATAACCAAGACATATCCGTCCGCCTACACTGACTGGCTAGGGAAGAGGAGCATTAATAGAAGAAGCAGCTAAGAAGCAAATGGTAACTCTGGATCAGCTTTTTTTGTTGATGTGAAAGTTTGTCAATAACTTAACCTTGTATTGTGACTAAATTTAACCTTTCAATATACATTTAAAACTTGGCTGTGGATGAAATTTGCATTAAGATAGCAAAACGCATGTGGCTGTGACATCCCAAAGCACTCCTGAAAGGGTCCAGTTGTCATTGGATGACCCAAGATACACGTTAGCCGCAGGTCTGAACAGGGCCTTACAGATTCACACCTGTACACTGCTGTTGCACACAGCTATGCAATGAGTTCTGATTTACCTCCAATGTTTTGCATGATTATTGATCCGAAGGCGGCCATTTTCCCCGGCCAACCGAATGCTCTCTCTCCCAGTGTCTCATAGATCAGAGATCCTGGTAAAGCAGGCAAGTTGAAACATGAAGACAATCAATCAAACAATTAAACTAAAAAGGCAAGCAAGTCCACATACTCCATAATAACCAGCAGAGCTGTCATAATCACCACATCTGATGTGTCTGCATGTTAAGTTTAACACTAACCTCCTTCTTTTGCCGTCACAAGGAGTAGATGCACGGAGTACAAGGAGAGGATGGCCACGCCGATGAGGAGGATTCTGCACAGAGACGGACAGAAAGTGAAGATAAACCGGGGTACAAGATGCTTGATATAGCACATATAATCAGAGATCTTATGTAATTTCATTAAAGAGGACATAGCAAAGGCTCTCTGCTGCTGCTCTGAGATGTGCGTCCTTTGGTATTTGGCCTCATGGGACACTGTGTCCTTTCAACTTTAGCATGGTTCTAGGATGACCCGTGTTTAGGCATGTCGAAGGGATGCCAACTCATCCAAGCCCTGGTCACTTAAAATAGCCTACTGTGTCAGCAGGGTGATACTGGAAGTCCTGGAACGGAAAATCTACAGCTGAACAGCATCCAGGAGTAACTGTGCCCCCAACTCGTTATCTTTCTCATAAGTGATCCTACGTTGGCACCCCACCAGGCGACGGCCGCCCAGTAGTTGCATGAAGACTGGAAGGCAGGGGTGCTACAAAGAAAATCCTTCATGAGTGCTAATAATGTTTTAGGACAGAGTAGTAGATAATGCTAGAGTTTACCCAAGCTTAGCGAGGCAAGAGTGCTTAATATTGGGTCAATAAACTACAAGACTCCAGCTAATAGTTGTCCAAACTGCCACATGATTGAATGCAATATGTAGACCCATTAGCAATTTCCGTGTGAGCAATGTCACTTCCTAATAAGAGTCACGTAAATGTCACAACAGTCCTTTTGCAACCTGACTGAGTCTCTGCTGTTGTGGACTTACGTAAATAGAACAATGCCGGTGTTGGCCATGGCGTAGGACAGGCCCAGGATGCCGCTGCCCATGATGGCATTGCTCAGGTTGAAGACCGACATGCCGAAGGAAGCGTGGCCTGGATGCTGTCCAAGAGAAAATATGGAAAAGAAGTTGTTGGACTTCTGTCATTGCTTTCAATGGGAACAACTTATCGAAAACATGCAACACAAATTCTGACAGTCTCAATAGATTCTGCATTTTCTAGACACTGACGACAGCTTCATTAGTCTTTAATGTTGGCCATATATTTGGAGTGACCTGTGAGTTCACTTACATATTCTTCCTCTTCATATTTCTTCTTCTTCATCAGCCCATTTGACAAGAACCTGTCTTCTTCCCCATCTTCATTATCATCCATATACTGACTGCTGGAAGACCAAGGAAACAAGTCTTTAGGATTCACAAGAAGCTAGGAAAGACTATTTGGCCCTTCTTCTGTTTTACTTTTTAGTCAAAATGAAACATTTCAGATGGTAAAACAAATGTTAAATTGAACCCGAGTTAATACATAAAGCTGTTATATAACAACTGAAAAAAAAGCTATCCAAACCAACCTAACTGCAATTTTACTAGCTAAACGCTGATCACATTCACACCACAGCCATTGAATAAAGAAATCTCTTAATTAGAACCAGTCTGATGGAACAAAGTAGGGCAGGGCAATAATTCAATAACAATATATATTGATCGATAGGCGTATATCGATGATAGAAAAGGTCAATAAAAAGTTAAATAGAACAGTTTTCCTTCCTTTTGCATTCTAAGGTATGTTTATTTATATAGTACTTTTCAGTAACAAGACATTCTAGCCATGTAGGTTATTGTTACGCAGACCCAGTAACACCCCGCCCCCAATATCCGCCCTCTTCAAAGAGTTCGGAGAGCACATGTTCTTTTTTCCTTTTTAAAAACTTGCAGTTTTGGTAAAATGTTGGTTGAATAATGTGTTGAGTTTGAATTCAGCGATTGTGTGTTCTATATCAAAACATAGGTTGCTAAGTAACAGTGTAAAATGGCCAGGGCAGCACTTGATAATTATCGATATCGATCAATATGATTTCTATTTTATCGAGATGCTTTCTTTCTATATCGTCCAGCCATAGCACAAAGTAGGCTAAAGGATCTCAAAGTAACATGTCACGCCATCAAAAGATATTCAAGCAAATAAGAAATACAGTCTTTGGAAACTGTTACAAAACCATTTCTAAGGCTTTGGGACTGTGAACCACAGAGAGGGCTATTATTCACAAATGGAGAAAACAAGAAACAGGGAATCTTCCCAGGAGTGGCCACCCAACGAAGGTGAGTCCAAAAGTACAATGCTGACTCTTTCTGGTAGTCACCGAAGAATCCAGAGCAACATCTAAACACTGTAGGACTCACGTGCCTCAGTTAAGGTCAGTATTCATGATTCAAGAAAAAGAAAGAGACTGGGCAAACATAGCATCCATGGGAGTGTCCCAAGCACAAAACCATCTGTCTCCCATAGTTAAACATAGTGGTTATGGAGTGATAGGCTGCCACTGTTTCAGCACCTGGATGACCTGCTGTAACTGACTAAACCATTAAAAACCAAGTCTGGCCATAAGTTTGTGACATTAAGCTCAAGCACACCTGTTTTGTGGAACAGCTGGACAGTGATCTAAAGCACGCCAACAAGTCCCCCTCTAAAAAAACACAAATGGATCTAAAGTTCTGAAGTGGCCTGGCATTTTTTGCACAAAATAGTTGTCCAAAAATCCTCCAGAGCAGTTTAAAAGACTAGCTACCAGCATTCACAAACACTGCAGCACTAGGTTCAGGGAGCGATTACTTTTTCACATACGACCGATTCGGTTTGGATAGCTCCCCCGTACTACTATAGGCTCCCAAAGTGCAATGATATTTGGAACTCCTCAGTTGAAAAGATTCAGCACTGTATAAGAATGGCAAATAAAATAACTCATTGGACTCTTTGCTGACCTGGCGATGGTGGACTTTTCCACATCCATGGGGCTAAAACGCCCGTCCAAGCTGGCGGTGCTATCGTCATCAGCCTCTGTGGGGACCCTCCTCAGCTCCATGAGTTCTTTAACTCTTGGCATCATGATGGCGGCAGGAAGACGGGAGGGAGGGTAATTACGTTCCTTTGATTGTTCAGTGTTTAGCCGTCCCAAAGAGGTGACACAAGGTGGTTCTTCTTTAGCCTTGATTGGACGTTGATACCTTAGAAAATAAAAGCCTGCAAAGAAAGTAGAAAAAAATACATCAAGTCTCTTATTTAATTCAATTCAATTCAATAAAATTTTATTTACATAGCGGCAATTCATGAAACATGTCATCTCAAGGCACTTTACAAAGTCAAGATTTCCGTTGAGTCTTTTCACTAAACTCGTCTTCCCTAATGGGCTAAAAGCAAAAGCTTACTAAAGGAGTGGCAATATGTAGCTGATTACAGACCTGAAAGGCCATATGTTGGCAGGCCTTATCAGCCTCCCCCAGAGTGTATTGGCCTTGATGAAGAACACTTCTAGTGAAACGGAGCCGTCTACCTTGCAAGCTGTTTCTTGGAACAATGGGATACTCTGCTGCTACCTTGAGGAGAGCTTTTCTAATCCACAAAAGCAGAGTGCTAGGTTAGCAGTCTGTATGATGTCTGATCTTCTTCAAGTTTAGCTGTAAAGACCAGTCTAAAAAAGACCCCATTCTAAAAGTTTGGGTATATTAGTCCACCTTAAAGAGCACAGTGTGCCAAGCTGTTGGGTGGATCATAGAAACTGGTTATAATTATGACAAGGAACCCTGAGGGAACCCAGGGTAAACATGCCACTACAGATTTTATCACCTTGCATTACCTGGGAGTACCTTTGCTAAAAGAATAAATAAATAACTAATTAATATCTCCCAAAATAACATTGGAATAAAAATATAAGAAAGTAGGACACGGCCTTATTTTAACATTAATCTAATTTTTTTTCTACATTTAATTAAATGTTGTCCAAAGCTATTAGGGGGAAAAAACAGGATACTTACCTGCTATTTTTCGTCTGTGCCCCTAATCAATAAGTTGTTTAACAGAAAGGTCAAAAGCAGGGAATTAAGCAGGCATGACTCTAATGCAACTACTGCAAAAATTATTTACAGTGTTGTTTGTCTTTCACACAAAGAACTCTTTGACTTGGTCCGAGGAAAAGATCCACAGCGGTACACACTGACCAAACACAAAAAAAAAAACACCAGGCAAACTTCAGCTATGGGAATAACTACACCCAGTTATATAAAAACATATCAAACTCTCTTTCCTTGCAAAGAGCTTTTTCAGGTGTTTGATACAGTTTGTTTTACCTACACATGTGGATAAAACTGGCAACTCAGCACCCGCGATCAGCGACTACCGTGACTGGGCTGGTTTCAGTAAATAATCCAAGATGTTCACAAGATTCCACAACCTCAGCAGCTACAGAACTAAAGCAAAAGCTTTAGTTTCTACACTAAAGGTCTTTAGATCCACCACAAGAGAAATTGTTTTTTTTTTTCACTCAAATTGGCAAGAAGCAAAAGTTCTGTCTGGCCAGGACATTTCTTAAGTCACAAGAAAACTTGAGTATTAGAACTCTTTGAAAGTCCCCATAAGGCCTTCTCATTGCTGTATACATCAGCAAAGTAATCCCGCCTTTTTAATACTTCTGACCAATCACACGATAACTGTCAGACATCAGACAAGGAAAAAGTTATGCTGAGATGATTATCAACAACAAGCTGCAAGAACATTTTGTCTGTTATTGCAGAGTATCTAGCAATTTTTTAACACCCAAAGTAAAAGGTTTAAAAAAAACTTTTAGGCAAAACTTTTAATTTTCGGGTTAGCAACATGTAGGGTGGAGATGGCACTATGATACATTGCGATAGCATAGAGGAAGTAATGAACGGAAAACAGTCCCTTACTCCGGCATCTCATTAAATGGATTTTAAACCATTGGAGTTCAGCTTAGCTTTTCAGAAAGTGTAATTTTGAAAACTCTTTAAAACCTTGTTCAACCTGGACACCAGTATACTTCCCACCCTGAATACTAACTATGCGTACATGCTATGTTTGCGATACACACCTAATTTGTTGGTAATTGGGCCGTAAAAGCACAGAAATTGATGGCTGAAAACAGATGGAAATTAAAGTCCAATCTAGGAATCCAATATGGCTGCCATACATAAAAAGTAGAGATAGCTGCAGTAATTTGTAGTTCTGACCTTTTAAATCACAATAAGTCAGTTAAAAATCATTACACTGTCAAACCTTTGTAGGTAACCATGTTTCTAAAGAGATTTTAATGATAATAATAACAATAGTCATAATAATAATAACAACAACAACAACAATTTGAAGGCATAGAAAAGGACAAATAGAAATGACGCGGCTTGTTCTGCTAACGGTAGCTCGCCTGATCACCAAAAAAAGACAATTAGTACGTTTTATTGCTTTTCTACTCTGAAAATTGAGCTGCGCACCATTCTATCAGTATAACAGGAACATCAGATGCAAACAAAAGTAGTCACGTGTGTTTCATCTCTTCACCCTGACACCACCTCCACCAGGCGCGCCCACATCGTGACATGCACTCATCACATGATGGTGGCGTCTCTCCAGACTCTCGCTCTTCCTGTGATCATAACCTCGTCACAATGAAAACCGATGCTCTGTTACCACAAAACGCCAGATCACACACACGGGTACACCTAATCTCGATGTGTCCACCCTGACGGCAGGGCAAAATGAACCAACGGGACGTATTGCGCCTGCTGCTGCCAAGAGGATTAAACCTGTCCGACTGGGTTAATTTCACACATTTTGGCTGCGACAACAACGCTACTGAATGAACTAGAAAATAAGTGGCAAATGAAACGGCAGCGGTGGGATAAAATGTAACTACTGTGAGAGGCAGATTACAAAGTAATTTCTTAAAGAGGCCTGATCTTAGAATCATGGCCTCAGGCTGTCATTGGTTCATTTGTGTTTATGACTCCTGTTTTAATGCTGAAACTATGCATTAAATCACACACTGAACAGCTACTACATCTATGCCACCTTTATGCAACTAAACAGCAACTAAACAGCTGGGTTTAGCTTCTTTGAGCAATGCTGATGATTAAAAACTCATTGGTCAAATGAAGCGTTACAGATTTCTCTGTACAAACATGCAAATTAATTCATGCTTGTGTGCAGCTTTAAAAGGAGAAAGACAACGCATCAGAAATCATACATGACTGGATCCAAAGGGGTACAATTTAGTGCGCTTCATTTTGATGTACAGATTATATTAATGAGATTTCTGCAAAATTCTAACAAACGCTTGGATAGAACTACCTTGAAGTTCCCCTTGATCTCTTTAACAGGGAGCTCGTCCATTCTCCACCCAAAACAAACTCTTGCATCAGCCGGCTGCAAAATCCCTTCTGGCACTTCTTGGCTCAGAAACTGAACAACTGGTTTTGTTAAAAGAGATTTGTAAAAAGAGAAAAAAAAAATAAGACTTGCACCCATGAACGCAACATTTTGCAGAGACAACTTGAAAATGAATCACTGAGCCATGTTGCTTTTTTTTTTATCATCGCCTGAATCACTCTGCACAACATTCCACGGTTTACATTAAAGCTCACTTACTTGAAAAGGTTCTTAAAGAGCATCCAGTCCAGTTGCCTTTTTTTTTAAAGAAACAATTGAATTGAAGCCGAAAGACGGAAGACAAACGAGTGAATGAACGAGGAGGTGCGGCTCTTTTGTAAACTCAGGTAAGATGTCAGCGTTTTAAAAGGGAGGAGGGAGGTCCTCGTTCGGCCTATGAGGGCAATCCATTTTTGTGGGCCCCTCCTTCTTGGAATGTAGAAAAAAAGACAGGGCTGTGACCCCTTTAAAGGAAATTATAGATAGACAGATAAAAAAGATAGATAAGACAGTTAGAAAGATATGCTAAATCGATAGAAAGACAGAAAATTCAAATTCAATTCAAAAATACTTTATTAATCCCAAAACGGAAATTAAAGACCAATAAGACAGACAGTTGGAAAGAGAGAGACAGTTGACAGCACATTTGCCACCATCAGACTGAAGTCATGGGGCGTGCCAGTGTTAAATACCCTCTATGCCCTCAAGACGTGATCACATGACACATCACCTGACCACTTTATCAGTTTTATTCTCTGGACAACTTACACCAGTCAAACACTCATGAACTGATGCGAGATCATGGCCAAACAGAGTGGTTGACTGATCGTAGGTGGACTCATCACACACACACACACACACACACACACACACACACACACACACACACACACACACACACACAGATGCTGAGGAGCACTGATGGCGACTGCCAGGGGTTTGGTAGGGTAGGCTGTGGCGCTGCCTGACCAATCAGAGGGAAGAGTTGAATGGATGTTGCTCTTCCCAAGGTTATGTTCGTGTCAATACGGGGTTTTTATCTCTGTGCTGTCCTAACACTGGAGCATACGTAAGTAAGCAAATGAATCATACTGAGCACAAACTGCCAGAGCGACCGATTCCTAAAAAACAGCCTCACACAACAACTGGCATGACTGCACTGCTTGCTGAGTGTCTCCATTTATTTTCCAACTTCTAAACTATCAGGAAGATTCATCACTCAGATGTGTAGCAGTATACTTTATAGTATTAAAAAAAGAGAAAACAAAACATTTAGCCGCAACGTAAGCATGTGAAAAATACTAATATTTGTCTGTGTTAAACCAAACTTGATATAGTGATGTAATTTCTACTTTTTCATATAGCTCAGATGCTAAAACATACTGAAAAAGTGATACAGATTAAACAACTATACACCCTATGAACTAAATCCCTTTCTATGCACTGGCTGGTACATTAGTACTTAGAAATTCAAATCAAAAATCATCTGGAAGGTCCCCTAAAGACTGACATCCAAGTCAAGTACTTAAAATCTGACTTCTAAGTACCAACAGAATGTAATTATAGGAGCTATTTGGAAAAGTAATTATCATATCAAGTCTAGAAAATTTTTGGAATTTAGAAAACTGATTATCTCATATTCCAAAGAAGCATTTTCTGATTCAAGTTTTGGTCTTGTGCCATTTTCCTTTTAATAAAGTAAAACTTTTTATTACATCTAATCATTTGAGATTTTGTAAAAATAATAAAATAAATAAATCAAAGAATAACAAATGTTCACATTTCAATAGGCCTTTGACTGTCTTCGGAGCTTAGACCTCCAAAGCCATAGCTTTCTTTAAATAAGAAGTGAAAGACAAATTCCCATAAATAGTGAACTCGTAATCATGACTCGACTGCAGTTATGGTTAGGAGGGCTGCAGGGCATTCCATAGATAGCTTTACTGTCTTTCAGGTGTGTGTGTGTGTGTGTGTGTGGTCCTCAACTTCTATACTTGACCAATCACCTGTGACCAGAAAGCTATCAATGAACTAACATCATCCCCAAATGAGGTCCAAGCCTGGATGGGTTTGGGAAGTACCCATTCCCCAGGATAGTGGTTGTCAGCCAATGAAGGGCCATGTCTGATGTCCAAAATGGCATATTTTGCACAGGTAAAAATCAAGATGTTTTTAAGACCAAGAGCGCGGTTTGATGTGTCTATTAAAGCAAAAACAAAAGTACGTCAAGACTCTGAACAATTTGTGAAAAACACACTTACTGGTGTCCTATTTCAATTCCAGTTCAATTCATTACTTTTGTTTGGGTGGACCACAAATGATCGGGTGGCTTCACTTGTTGTACTGGTCTGTACAGTCAGGAACACTGAGTGCTCTGTCTAACTCTGTGTCCTTTCAGTTTTTTTCCTGTAAATGATCATTGCCCCTAGTATCTACATGGGGTCTGAGCAGTACTTGCTACACCGGACAGCACAATGTCCAATATATGCGGTAGGGCTGGACAATTAATCACAATTTTAATAAGTGCAATTTCAAAATCGCAGAGCTATGCAATTTTTGGCTATGTAACAATTAATGGACCAGACATATCCTTTAGGTGTTGGTAATGTGTTTAAAGTGGGTTTGCCTCCACATGGAAGGGAAAAGAGTTGCAGCAGTGAGATAATCTACTTTTATTATTTGTTTTAGAGTCATACTTTTAGAGTTGTACTTTTTTACCCGAAACCTTCAGGATCTCACCATAGCATTAACTACTGGTCAAACTATTTAGTACATAGCTTTGATTGTTGGCTGCACTTTGCACTATATGTTCAACAAGGGTGATGTCCAACTCAATTAAAAACTATTCTCTTAAAGGCTAGTATTTTGTATTATAATATTTAGATTAATAAAAAACAGTTTAATGTCTTGTTTTGAATGGTCCTTGTTTGCAAACATCTTTATCTACAGGCCATTGTTGTTGCTTGTGGTTAATGCAGATAAAAGTCAGAATTAAATTGCAATCACAATTTAGATTTTTGGCAAAATTGTACAGCCCTAGTGTGCTGTCCGATGCAGCCAGTATTGCTCATAGTCCTACATCGGAGAGACCAAACAACAACTACATAAATGCATGGCGTGGCACAGGAGGGCCAGCAGCATGGTCCTAGACTTAGCAGTCCATTTGCACCTCAAGAACAAAGGGCACACTTTTGACGGTGATGATATCAAGAATTTGGATAGAGAGAACAAGAGGTTTGAAAGAGGGGTGAAAGAAGCCATCTTGGTTAAAAGAGAAAAGCGACACTGAACAAAAGGGGGTGGACTGCGCTATCAACTCCCCAGTGTGGACAACTCGGTCCTCCAAAACATTCCAAACAGGTTATATAAGCAGTCTCATCAGGATTCAGGTGACCAAGTACTCAATACTTGGTATGTAGAACACCAAGCAATAATCTCGAACGACCCAGGACAGTAACAGGTGGGGCATTGATTTGCATCTGACTTGGAATGCACCTATCAATCAATCAATCAATCAATCAAATTTTATTTGTCAATTACAATTTGCATTGCAATCGAAAAGTCAGTTCCAGTACAACCGTCCATCACATACACTTAACAAACAAACATTTTGGGGGGAACGATTGACTGAGGCCTTGCGTTGCCAAGGAACGCAGCCAGCCAGCCGCTGCTAAAAAGCGCAGCTGTCAAGGCCACATTCCTCCAAACTGCCCAGACCCCGCCTAAACGGAGTTTACAGGCGCTGCCTTGAAACTCTCAAAGAAAGAGCAACAACATGGGGGAAAGAGGGGAGGGAGAAAAAAAAAGAGACAGATGTTTGCCTATTTATGCTCTCACCTATAAAGAGACAAACAACCGACACAAAAAAACCTCGCAGCACGAAAAGCACAAATAAACACAAGACAACATGTATGCAGAAGGTAAACATTTGAGACCTGTCACGTGTGTGTAATTCATCAGTTTTATGAGTATCAGTTATGCGTGTGTGTATGGGCGAAAGTGTTTTTCTTCGTGAACACTCTCCAGAGGCCATTGTCCTTGATGTTATCAGCCGGCCCACAGTTCAGAGAAGCATCCTCAGGTGTCAGCGGGGGAGGGGGGTAGCTGGGGCTTTTCTGGGCACTCTCCGTCATAACAATCCAGGAGTAGATAGGGAGGGAATCCAAATATGTTATTTGTTATGAGACAAGCTGCACTGCCTTTCCTGTCAGCTTTTAAGTCTTTTGCTGGCTCCACATAAATCCAATTTTCCAAATTATTGGGCTTTTTCGCGCTTCACTCCCAGATTTTATCCCATCTCCCCTTGAGTTCAACCCCAAAGTCAGTCTGCGTTCCAACACAGGCAGCTTTTCGGCTTCGCTCCATTCACCTGCCAGGTTTGTCCGTTCACAGCCAGAGTGAGCGCGTCATGCAGCCGGCAGCCTGATCAAGGCCAAATGGCTCCGACATCCGCTGTATTTGCCGATACTTCAAAAATCCACAAAAACCAATAAGTAGAGATCCCAGTATCCTTAATCCAATGTGAAAATTTCAAACGTCCAGGAATGACAAGGTCGAAAGACACACCGTTTTCCCCCAGGAATTTAGGGTGTATCTCACAAAATAAGTCAAATCAGGACCGGACGGGTCCCCCTTCCGTTGCCTACCCGTCGAAAAAAATTTATCTGACCAATCAGATAAACCTAGGAGGATGGGCCTCCATGTCCTTAAAAAACAGCCACGCACCAACTGCAGGTTGCTCAAGTGCGAGCCACCAGGACTGACCAAGGCCGCAAACATTTCGACACCTGGATAGGTGTCGAAGTGTTTTCAGAAAAACTGAGCGAAACCCTGGTTGCCTCCAATTTAAGCCTGTTTTCCATACCACCAGTGCCTGTTGATGTACATTCCACACATACTAAGAATTGTATTGGAAGCAATGTGTTGCTCTCTGGATGATTGGAATCCGAAATGTTTATCTATTGTACGTGAATTTTTTAATAGAATGCTAGCATTGTAAAAAAAAAAAAAAAAAAAAAAAAAAATCAGGTGGTAAGGGGTTAAATTATTCACATAACAGAACTTTGGGGACATTGTAAAGAAAAACAAAAACTTGACCGGAATAATTTCTAAGCATACTGTGACTGGCTAATCACTAGGCAACAAAGTATTATTAGGGTTATTTTATATAAGGGCTATTTTATAGTTTGTACATAATCTGGAGTAACACTGTGCACCTAATAATCTAAAATCTTTACAGCACTCCAGCCTAAACCTAGCATCTATACAAAGAACAGAGATTATTTAAAATACAGTTTGAGATTTTATTAATAAAACCTAAAGAATGGAGTATTTGTGCATTTTAGCATTTCTTGTACAACGACATCCCCTCATACCTCTAATGATTTACATTAAGTTCAAAGAGTTAACAAAAGAACAATAACCACAGTTTAGCACTTGTTCCCTAAAGAAATTACATAATTGTTTGGTGCTAAAGTATTATTGTAGGAGGTGTAAATTCCAAACCAGGTCCTCCAATGAAAGGATCTACAACAGCTATACAATGAAAATTACTGGAAGTATGGCTACAGGTGTCTACAAGAATCCAGAACCAGAAACCAGCCTTTACTTTATGAAGATAAGTGCCTTGGTGAAATTAGGACAATTTGATAAGACTATGATTTTTTTTTATTCACTTTTAGTCAAACTCCTGTTTGCCTTTTTCAGGCAAATATCAAAAAATACATTTGAAGCATACATTGACTGAGGAATTAACGTCTTAAATGCTAAAACTGAATACATTTCATGAAAAAATTAATAAAAGCAAATTTACATTTATGTATGCCAAATGTTATATTTATCGATTGATACATATAACATAACATCATTCAGAACAAGAGTTCTACTGTATATCATTAGGTCTTCTCAGAAAATGTATGTTGGTTCGTATTTTCCGTGTTCTTGCCATCTGAATGTTATTTAGTCTCAGCTAAAAATTAACACCTGACACCTTTTTCTACTTCAGACAGCATTTCTCCCATAGAGCTTCTGATGTAATGCAATCCACCTCCCTCTACATGTTTCAGAAAGCTAGGAGAGGTCTCCATGTCCATGCTCTTTAGTCACTTCATCAAATCAACAGTCACCTCTTTAACAAAACAGAGCTTGGTTTTGCATGCGGGGACTAGGAAGAAAAAAGCCAGTCTTTCTGGTTTTCAACTCTCATTAACATCCAAGTACATGGGGGTTACCATTACTAGGCACCTTTAAATGTGGCTGTTCATAAGTTGACACATTCTGACATGGATGACCAGCGATAGTTATGATATAGTTCTGGGACACTGAAAATGATCCTTTCTTACTCTTTGACTCATTGAGTAAGGGTCAATGCCTACAGAAGCAACAACTGTGTTGTGTAACAGATCAAACTAACAAAGTAGAAAAGGACTGAGGGGGAATGACAGCCCCAAAACTTATGTAAGGGTTGGTTGGCTTTAGGACTCAAAGGTTGGATATAGCAATAACAGATGAGCTATACCACTAGCAACCATGTGATTTAATAATAAAAAAAAATATAACTCCCCCCCACAAAAAGCAAACCAACTGAGACCGCAGTGGTGCAACATTTGAGCAGTATCTATTCTGGCCATTAAAACACATTTGATTTAGCCTTGCGGTGATATCAAGAGATTTTTGTAAGAGATGTTTCAAAAGCAACATATTAGGAATGGTTCAGAGATTTCTGATTCTGCCTAAAGGAAACTGCCAAAATGATTTTTAAGCCCTCAATAATTAGTCTGACAGAAATCAAAGAGTTTAAGACTTCAGTCTGTGGCCTTAAAGTAAACATCATCCTGCCCTTTTGTACATAACTCCAGTTTGCGCTAGCCTACAATGAACCCTACGGACCTGCTCCAATACTCTTATCAGTGGTTATTGATCGGTCTTCTCGCGTTTTCCAGAAATGACGACAGCATCTTGTTTTGTTCCAAAATTTATGTTCTTAAAAAGATGACAGGATCAATCTCGAGTTTAACACAAATGGAAGTGGCATATGGGGCCAAAATAGTAGCTGTAACATTTGCAAATGTATGTGGAGAGTTGTGTGTCTGTATCTCGATTTGTGTGTGCGCAGTGGGATTTGAAAATGTGTAAATAAATCTGTAAATGTGTGAGGAGATTTGTGTGTCTGTACAACAATCTGCAAATGTGTAAAACTACTTGTGTGTAATCCGTTTTGCAAATGTGTAAAAAATCCACAAATCTGTATTCAGATCTGCAAATGTGTACTGAGATTTGCAAATGTGTACTAAGATTTGCAAATGTGTACTAAGATTTGCAAATGTGTAGATCAATCTGTAAGCACACACAGAGAGACTTGTGTCTTAAGTATTTTCGCTTCAAGACCCAGAAATACAGACAAATCATTGGTTACAAGTCAAGCGGTTTTTCGGTTGGCTCTCTTTATACACGTGATTTTTGCTACCCTTCTGCCGCGTGAGATGCACAAATGCGTAGAAGGATTTGTATGTGTATTTTTTCGATTTGTATCCCCTTGCGCAGGCTCACAGCCTCACATGTTGCCCTGAGCGCAGGCTCACAGGCACACAGGCTGCCTCTTCCGGCTGTGGGAGGTCACGTGACTTTCAAGGATTGTACCAAAGCGTTTTGCTTCCAGACGGCTGACAAGGCAACTTGTTATAACTATATAACTTTCTCCCTTTAACAGCAAAAGTTTCTTGTTTTAATGAGAGACTTATATCTTTTCAACTTTTTAAAATTTTCAGCTTTTCCTGCAAATTTTCAGCTTTTTTTTCTCCCATAGGAAATTAATGTAATTCACTAAAATTCCGCTCATTTCAGCTGCTTTTTGACAGCTTACTGCCTCAGCCTACTTTTAGCTAGAAACGCCATTCAACTTTTAAAATGTAGCCTACTTTCAGCTATTATGGTGTATTTCAGCTTTTTCATATCTTTTACCATTTTATATAGTACATCCTTAAAATAATTTTGGCTTTTCAAGAAATTCAGCAAATAACATGCGTTGCTATGGTCGTCAAGGAGGCAGTTATAGAGTGCACACTCTAGAAATTCAACAAATTCTTCTTCTCCGAACAACTTCTTCTCACTCGCTCAATTTTCAACCTATCCACATAAATTATACATCACAACGTAGGAATTTTTGTCTGGATTCAGGAAATGTTACCCTCATTGGTGTAGCATTTATAGATTTTTCGCAAATCACCTCAGAGTGACACAAACCCGAAACCTCCCCCATTCATTTCCTATGGAGCGGTTTTGAAAAATGACGTCTGAAAATCCAAAACATCACACGTTTTCGCATCGTCGCTACTCCTAAACAGTTTGATGTACAGGCATGAGACTGTCACATATGAATGTCCCAACCCTTCTGGCACTCACAAAAAAGGAATTTTTTGGATAACTGTTACAGTTTTGCCGCAGGAACAATTTGTTTGGGAGTAGCGAATGTGCAAAATCCTGAAAATGCTTTAGAGCTGCATTTTTCCACATGATCCACTTTTTTTACATCGTCGCTGTGCCTATACCGATTTTTGTACAAACATAAAAATGAGCAACATAGTCCTCAAAAGCCTGCTGATACTCACAGTGAAAGAATTATTTTGATATCTCTTATACTTTTTCAGCTAGAGCGATTTGTTCGGGACCGTTTTTAGAGGATTTTTGAAATTCCTTAAAAATCCCCTTTATATCATAATTTTTTACACCTTTATTAAAATATTTCCAGCAAAAACCGATAGCAAGTCTTCTTTCCCTATCCGTTAAGAAATAAACGCAGAAGAAATTACGTCTCTACCATTTACGGATCAGGAGATATGAAGTGTTGTGCGAGACAATGTTCTCCATTATAATCCTATTGGACATAGTCTGAGCAAAGTGTCTGCACTTCAGTAGAATGGCAAGCTGCAGGTGTGAGTGAGTTTCCATGACGACGGAACTCTGCTGGCCAGAGGTTACTAGGTCAGGGACAGGCTCCATTCGGATAGAATGGCAACTTTCCACGCCCACTGCAGTGGCTGTGATGAATGTAGGAATCTGAAATTCGCACACTCACTTCCTCTTAATATTTTTAAATTTTCAAGTGATTATGAGGCATGTGTGACTTTTCTGTCACTTTTTGGATTTCACATGCTTTCCTATCCACCTTATTTTTGACGGAAACCTGGAGGCAGCGAGTTGACGTTTGTGTGTGCGAGACTTCCGCCCGCTCACTTCCTGTTAGTGTTTAGCTAGCTGAGAAGCGGCTCATGCAGCTACTGTGTCTCAAATTACTCAGCATTATGACTTCGAGGAAGACCGGGATCGTTTGTACGGTTAGAGGCTGTCATAATAACGGGTGTAAAAGAAAGGTTTACGTGGAGCAGGAGTGTTTTAATCATCGACCGTGAACAAGAGCTGCGGATACGAGGCGCCCTACTTCATTCACCCTCAGCCGAAGAAGGAGGAATCCCTTCGCCTGTGGTTAAAAGCTTAAAATCTGAAGAAACCACCGAAACGACCGTATGATTCTTGTTTTCATTTTGTGGACAAAAGACCGACAGAGGAGCACACGATTTAAACTATTAATTTAAATTTAAAATTTTAAGACAAAACATGAAGTGGGCAGAATGTTTAGATGTCCATTTATAACATCAGTTTAATCCCAAACATTACAAAATGAACTGACCAGCAATCTAATCACAACGAGCCAACAACCAGTATGTTTCTGAATCAGATGATTCATCAGCCTACCTTCCATAAGATCGCCGCTGCATGACTGAAGGCTTTCCTTGGAGCCGCAGCACCGGAGCACTCCGGTCGTCTCGGTGGAGCCGGTTAATGTAGTCAGAATCCAGCAGCGTGAACGTCGGACTAGTTTTGGCTTGAACGGACATCAGCCTCCATGAATACCAGGTTATCCTTGTTGATATTAATTAACACCGATCCAACTTTTTCACTGCGGAGGTTCGCTTCGGTAAAGTCGCACTGCAGAGCCGTCCGCACCAAGTGACACAAAACAGGTTTAAATGTGCTCGTACGTTAGATGAGGCCACTTCTTCATGTCATCCTCTCAGTCATGAATAGTTTGAAGCTGTGGCCCTGACCTGCCACTTCGATTGCTCTGCAATTTTTGACAGTGTTGCCACGATAGTTGATCATTTCAGTCAAACTAATGTTATTTGGCCGAGGGAAGCGCTGAAACGGAAGTGCGGCACACACAAACGGAAGTTGGACCCAGAGTTACTTCCGCGTTCGAAAATAAGGTGGATAGGGCCTTTGCTTCCAACAGGACCTGGCATGATGCCCAGAGACGACCCAATTGGCCAATACAGCACCACCCACCTGTGGGAAATGGCGTTACACACCATTTTGGTCAAATGTTGAGTTCTGGGCCCAGATTTGGTGAGGCTGAGTTGCTAAAGGAGGCCAATCTGACCCATGACCTTTGGTGACCTTTGGTGACATTAAGTATTGGCACCCTTTTTGAGGCACTTCCCAGTACAGGATTTGGACCAAACTAACAGAGTACCATCACACGGTGATACTGAACACAACCCTGTTAGCAGCTAACAGTTAGCATGTTGCTAACCGGAAGTAGCTCTAGGAAGGTCCTACAAACTTCTGCTTTACAGAGTCTGTACCTCCTTTATACAGAATGCTCCACAATAAATTTGGGCCTCGTCGCGTAAAGCATCTCCAAGTTAGGAGGTGTCAAACATCCAATGCTTTTCAATGGGGGCGAAACCCCTTATACTCCTAGAAAAGCAGGCCCACATATGGCTACAGTATATTCAAGTTTGAAATTCTACTTCTGCTTTGTTAAACGATTCAGTGTTTAGAATGAGTTAGGAAATGTTTGGTGCCATTCCCTCAGTTTTTTCTTCTTCTAATCATTCTTTCATGTTCAAATTCTTCAACTCTTTTAAATTCTTCAACTTTTTCAACTTCTTCAACTTTTTCAATGCTTTCCAGCTATTTTTTCTCTTCTTCAAAGATCTTCTGCATCTTTTGCTCAATCATTCAGCTTACTGCATTCACAGTGCATTTTCGCAGGAAATGCAAATTTTTCTAGTCTTTAATAGTATCTCTTGGTATGGGAACCTCTCAGTTAGATACAAGAACAAGCTGACTTAGGTAGTTAACCAGGCCCGTAAGATAATAGGGGTCAAGCAAATGCAGCTTCAGGAAATAAGACATCCAGATTTCAGGAAAAAAAGCCATCCAGATTTACAAGCCATCCAGATGTACAATAAACCCTGCATTTGTTCTGATGCCATCAAGAAGGAACCTCAGAGTTCCCTTTGCTAAAAAAAAAAAAGCAGGGTATAAGAAATTGTGCCATCTCCAATGGATACTCTGACCCAGGGTATCTTTAAGTGAATTCCGTTGCTGCTGTATGATACCGTATCTATTTTTTTGTATTTGGATTATTTATTGATTAAAGCTATTGTTTACTTTATGGGCTGGCTGACTGTCAAGATGCGAAAGGTGCTTGTTTGTCTCTCTTGTTGTGTTTCTGCTCTGTCTTCTCTAATCCCCAGTCGGTCGAGGCAGATGACCGTTCATACTGAGCGTGGTTCTGCTGGAGGTTTTTCCTTCCCGTTAATGGGGAGTTTTTCTTTCCACTGTCGCTTCATGCTTGCTCAGTATGAGGGATTGCTGCAAAGCCATGGACAATGCAGACGACTCTCCCTGTAGCTCTACGCTTCTTCAGGAGTGAATGCTGCTTGTCAAGACTTTGATGCAATCAACTGGTTCCCTTATATAGGAAATTGTTTTGACCAATCTGTATAATCTGACCCAATCTGTATAATCTGATTGGTTTTGATTTTGTAAAGTGCCTTGAGATGACATGTTTCATGAATTGGCGCTATATAAATAAAATTGAATTGAAAAATTGAATTGAAAGGCAATTTTCCATTGTGTTTTAAACCGTCCGTCCGTTTTCTTCCGCTTATCCGGGGTCGGGTCGCGGGGGTAGCAGCTTTAGTAGGGAGGCCCAGACGTCCCTCTCCCCAGCCACTTGGGCCAGCTCCTCCGGGGGAATCCCAAGGCGTTCCCAGGCCAGCCGAGAGACATAGTCCCTCCAGCGTGTCCTGGGTCTTTCCCTGGGTCTCCTCCCGGTGGGACGTGCCCGGAACACCTCACCAGGGAGGTGTCCAGGAGGCATCCTAACCAGATGCCCGAGCCACCTCAACTGGTTCCTCTCGACGTGGAGGAGCAGCGGCTCTACTCTGAGTCCTCCCCGGATGACTGAGTTCCTCACCCCATCTCTAAGGGAGAGCCCAGACACACTATGGAGAAAACTCATTTCGGCCGCTTGTATCCGGGATCTCGTTCTTTCGGTCACGACCCAAAGTTCGTGACCATAGATGAGGGTAGGAACGATGATCGACCGGTAAATCGAGAGCTTCACCTTTTGGCTAAGCTCTCTTCACCACAACAGATCGGTACAGCGCCCGCTTCACAGCAGACGCCGCACCAATCCGCCTGTCGATCTCCCGCTCCATCTTCCCCTCATTTGTGTCAGGTGCATTGTGCAACGGGTGTTTTAAACCATCAGACAATAAAGTCTTCCTATCTTATCTTAAATGTTTAATGTAGAATGAGTTGCCATTAGGGCTGCAACAACGAATCGATAAGAATCGACAATTAAAAGCATTGGCAACGAATTTCATAATTGATTCGTTGTGTCGCTCGATTAATGCGTCACTCACCATGTAACAGGGTCACTTACCTCACCTGCAGTAGGGACTGCAGGTGAGCCACTCGTTGGCTCACTGGCCGCAGAACAATACAAATGAAATGGTAAATGGACTGAACTTATATAGCGCTTTTCCAGTCATGCTGACCACCCAAAGCGCTGTACACTATAGCCACATTCACCCAGTCGCTCTCACTAACGCACACACATTTATACACCGTGACGCAGCTCAGTAGGCAACTTGGGGTTAAGCTCTAAACTAACTTTTCAAGAATCAAGACTCTTTATTGTTGTTATGTAACCATAATGAAAGTTTATGTGAGAAACAGAGCTAAATGAAAAACACTTGCAGAAAAAAGAGACATAAGCATCCCTAAAGGACACCCTCAAAAATATAAAACCCACGAAAAAAATATCTAACAACCATTTTGACTCTTCAAAGAAAAATTAGAAAAAACGTATAGAATAAACATTCTTAGAAGTAAAATATGTACAAGGACAAATGTAGCATGTAGAAAATACATAAAATGCAGCTTGTGCTGAAACAGTCTGTGAAATGGGCTGGTAGTTTATTTAATTGTTATGTTTTTGCACCGGTTGCATTGTTATTTTTTACCCAGATGTACTAGAACAAGGGTGAGGTCCAACCAAACCGCATTTGACACAGTTTTACAGCTTCACTTTTGTTGTGTTAAATCACTCTTCATATAGACAACATTTGCTATTAAATGATTGACTAACAATCTAGTCAACATAAACTTCTTTATTTGAAGCAAAATTATTACCTAATATTATTGTAGCAGAACACCTAAGTACCAACTTGTTTTATGTGAGCTTATTAGCTCTGTCAGTCCTTTTTTTCCCCAAATAGAACATTTGAGGTGTGAATAAAACAGTTGTTTTGTCCAATTCATCGATTAATCGTGAAAATAATCGATAGTTAAAATAATCGTTAGTTGCAGCCCAGCCCTAGTTGCTATAATATTCTACGAGCGCACCCTGCATGTCAAATAATGACGAGAAGGGAAACTGACCAAGCGTCAATGACCAGTAGTGAGAATGTGTTGATTAAGCAGCTCATTTGTGGATATGGTCTTATGCTCCTTTTTATATTATTTCCCCAAAGGTTTGGGCTTGTACCTGGGAAGGACAACGTAATTCAGTGCTTTTATTGTTGGCAGTTGGAAAATCAGTGTGGTATGCTAGTTACTGTGGCGCTACGCCCTAGTAGCAAAACAAAGCAACAAACTTCTCTTCATTTTATGCACTGACATATTAAAGAAATGGAAGTTGCACAGTACTTTGTAGGTAGCTGAATAAATCAGACACAAACTGTCTAAAAATATTTTAGATTGTTTACAACTTGGTATATGCACGTCAGCCATATTGGATATCAAACTCAGGGCTGCTAAATCTCATTCAAATTCAGTGGGCGATCTTTTTGACATGATTAGATTATCCAAATTCCATGTCAAAAAGATTGCCTGAAATTCCATAAGTACAAAGAACACGTAGCATTAAAGCAGCCCATTTCTCCTAATTTAAACTTCTGGCAGCAAAGCATGCAAAGAAAAATCTAAATAATAAACAAAATAAAAGTTACATGAGATTTTCTGTGAGACATCACATCGCCATCACTGAGCTACCGCAGACAACAAAAGGAAGTTTCAGACGTGAATCCCCAAGATTGACAAAATGAATAAAACTCACAAGTGATCATACTTTACATTCTTTTGATCGTAAGCCCTGTTTCAATCAACATTTGAACTCTCCAAATTATGCAAAACTCTGAGTATTTACATGCACCCCCCCACCCCCAAATTGTACAGTTAAATCAGTTTTCAACAGAACGCGATGACAGCCAAACAGAAAACAGCCAAAAGCCGACATCGACTCGACATCTGGCTTGCAGCTCTTTTGGTCATTCACAGTCCAGGGGTCCGTTCTTCGCACGTTGCTTAAAACATCCGAGATCAAATGACACATCCAAGATGATTTCATCCGGCTAATCATGATCCGGCTAATTGGGTTCTTTGAACACACCTGTTTATGATTAGTATGGCTGGATTGAGTTATCTGAGACAACTGCGCGTTCATGCGTTTGTTTAAAAGGGGAAATGTATCGATAGTAGAAACAATGATCAGCAACGCTGCTATTGGCTGTTCAGCATGGCCAAAGAACGCCCACAGTTTTTCTCCCAAGCAGAACCAGAGCTTTTAATGGAAGGTTATGCTGAATTTCAGTCATTAATTAAAACGACAGGGAACACCTCAAAGTCTGCTAAAACCAGGAGAAAGGGCTGGCAAAAAGCAGCAGACAAATTAAATGTGTAAGTGCTGTCCATGTTAGATGTTTCTATCACTTTCTACAGTATGTATTTTTGCATTTTAATAATTTCATATTTACTTTGTTCTTTTATGTCAGAGACTCCACGGGACTCACTAGAACATGGGGAAAAAAGTGAAGTACAAGAATATTCTACAAAATGGTAGCCTTTAATTATTATACTGTATTTTAAAAAGCAACTTCTTCCTCTTTTTTAAAATCCACTGTTAAATGATGTGTTTGTCTGTTTATAACAGCCACCAAGAAAAAGGCTGAAAAAGAAAAACAGGTTCTTTTTACTTTTGTTGCATGAGGCATGTTTCACCCTTTCTTTTTCTTTCACAAAATTACACATAGTGCCATCCGTTCTCTATATAAACGGCATCTTCAACAAAAAAAATTGTATTTTGACCTGAAAAAACACAAATTAAGAGGAGAAATTGAACTCCACAACTTGAAAAAGAGAAAAATTGCACTAGAGATCGAGTTGCTTCAAAAGGACCGTCAGAGTAAGTTCTAATACACCATTTGACAGTAGTATTGCTGACTTTACATAACTATCTCTTATTGCAGGCAAAAGATGACTTGCTGTCTTTTCTTTATAAAGAATTGTTTAAATAAAACGACAGGAACTAAGCATTATTTGTTTCGTCTTTTATTAAACATTAAAAAATGGTGTTCCACAATTCTGTCCCGTCCTCTGCCACTAGGTGGTCCAAGTGCACTGGCTGGACAGACTTCCCTATCTCCTCCGCTTATAAAGCTGCGACCTAATCCTGTTTACATGAAATAAGCCTGCTCGCGAGCAGGTTTAAGTTTGCGCACATGTTGCTATGACAGCAAGTCCAGGATGAGTTTCGAAGAACCAAACGATCCAAGATCATGCCAAATCGTCAACAATCAAATCCAGCTAACTGAGTTAGCGACGTACGAAGAACGGACCCCAGGTTACATCAGTCGGCACCAGCAGAGCTTCGACCGGCAGCCGCACAGCAGGTTCTGACCTAAGCTTACATTTCAGAACTCGTCACTGCCAAGGAGAAGCAAAGAACTGTGGCTAGCCTCCAACATTTATAGAACAGATGCTCCAGTCTGTACTGCTGCTGGAATCTTTGTGGTGTATTTTAAATGCAGGATATTTGTAAAAAACAAAAAACAAAAAACCTGCTTTGTTTTGGAAGTTCCAGAAAATTCCGACGACGACCCGGAGCCGCGCTGCTGCGGGTGTGAGCGGCTTACGTGATGAATACTGGTGGGTTGCGTTACCAGACTCTGCTTTTACCGGTTCCTTGCAAGTTTTACAAATCACTGTGGTTTATTTCTATCAGGCTGGCGAACTAGTAAAACCCCGTTTTGGGACCGTTTCCTCCGCCGCTACTTGCTGCGACATATTCACATGCTCTGTGTTGTGGTTTGAGAGGGCGACGCTTTGTGACGGCGTGCCGACTGTAGCAAGGAAGTAAAACTGTCTATCGAAGTTTTTATCGACCATATTTTTTCCTATCGCGCCACACGTCTATCGATCGATATATATTGTTATTGAATTATCGCCCAGCCCTACTTTGAACCATCTGATTTGGTCTATGGCCATAACGTTGGCAATGACCTTAAGACAACTGGTTAAAAGACATGTTATTTTGGCTTACATCGGTGCTTCCTTTTGCTTCTGGCTCTTCAGAATGTTTAATTGACTTGGACGCCTGTAGTTAACTATATGGAAAATGAAAGACAGTTTTTAAATAACAGCCAGCAGGTGACTTGACAAAGCCTCCGACTGTCAAAGTCAGGATGAAAACTGTTGATTGAGCCTATGTTTGTCGGGGAGATTCTGATTCGTATACAAACCTTCGGCAAGTTTCAGTGTTCCCATTTGTGGCAAAGATGCAATCAGAGCAAAGGCCTTGGTGAGGAAATGTTTACCCTACATACCCATGAAGGTATGTAATCCTTCAGTGAGGCCCCAGTTCCCATTTCTCTCAACAAGTTGCAACTACGCTCTGTTCCAGAGACGCTTTCAGTCTGTTTGACTACATTAAACTGTAGTCGTGAAGCATCTAGGGTCACAAATTTTAGCTCTGACCTATTAGTCAATTGAAGATATCCATGCAAAAGAGTCAGAACCGTCATAAAGCAGCAACGACAAACCCACTCAACAAAATAAGCTTTTATAAAAATCAACCTGGAAAAGTAGGTGTCAGACATCTTTTTTTCTAAAGGGTTAAATATATATATATATATGAAGTCTAATCAGTTGTGTTATATTCAAGAGTCCCCCTAGTGATGGAGTACCCTTGGCTTAAGTCCAGTGATCTGTCCCGTCTTAGCACACCTGACCACAGCGCCCGACTCAACACACCTCAAAGCCTATCAGCCGTTTATGTCTTAAACCCACTGGCCAGGTGGTCACACCTGTCTCAGCTATATCAAACCCCTGGGTAGCAAAGCCGTCTAAACCGAAGTAAACTTTACCCCTCCCCATGCTCTCGCTGTCCTTTTAGAAGACACAAAGATCGAGCGCAGACATTAAAAGCTGTGTTCAATTTGTCTCAGAAGTCAGACGTTGGACCCGGGAAGGACAGCACACCCGAGTTGAGCCTGTTTTAGCTGCAAGACATAAGACCAGTGGGATTTGCTATTGGGTGTGAAATCTAATTCTCACCATTTTAGGTGTTTAAATCTTAAAAAAAAACATGCTTACAAATGGCACACATCATGTACAGCACGATGTGCGCCACTCGTTTAATGAGATAAGAGCTGTCAGAAATGCAAATAAATAGCAACTTCCCCTGCGTTATATGTTCGGTGACCATACTGGATACTGAATTAGCTGCTGCTTGGCGAGCTCCAACTTCCAGTCAGAACTCGCACTTCAGTAAGTGTTTTTGTTATATTTTTGACAGTGTATGCCCCAGGTACAAAAGGATTGCACAAGTTCAGGCTTGAAGTGTTTTGTAAAGAAGGCTGGAGAAAGTCCTACTTTGGACAAAGATCATTTTGGACACTGCGTCACTCACTTGATTTCACTGGATTATTTCACTCAATTAAACCCTAGCTGATCATTAGAGCTTCCTAAATTAAAAAGGCATTCAGTAAGAGATTGTCGGCAGATCTTGACTGTTCAGACTGCACCAAGCCTCCAGGAGCTGCCAAAGACCTATGTAATCCCCACATTGGCCATAAATTCCACCCACTTGGCCTCTATTACACATCTGACCAGAACAATCTACACATCTTTGTGGGTGGAGCTCCATTTAGGGGAACTGCAATGCTGTTATATAAGCAATGAGGCAAGTAAAATCAACCTGGCTTTAAAATATGAACCCAGTGTGTGGCAACAAGGTATATTTAGCATACAGAATTCTACCGGCAGTTCCTGAAGTCACCATAAAAATATTCCAAAATCCAACATGTTGGAGTGGTGCCTTTGTTTCAGGCTCCTGCTGCAAATTAGGAACCTTCTCTTTTAATATATGTATTTAGAAGAAAGAGTTCTTGTTTTATTAAGGATAAAAAAAAGGGTTAACAACCGAGAACCAAGTATGCAAAGCATCTGACCAATCCGTCCATGTGTCCCCTGTGAGTTGTGCTCTACGTGCAGGAACATAAAACAGTCTTAGGCCAGAATCAAAGTCATCTTTGAGTCTTATGTGGAGATCAAATGCAACTTCTAATGAATTCTGAGCTCTTTCTAAATGGAAAATCAAATTAAAGGTAAGCCAATGCAAACGGGTTGCATACTTTCCATAAAAGCATGACATAAGGTTGGAGCCTGTGACTGCAGTCACAGCATAGTCATTAGTTCCTAGTTACTGTCTCCTGTTACATAAACCTGAATCCCTGATTAGTTTTTTTCCCCTTTTCAATTCACGTGCACTTTGGTGAATCAGACAAGGAAGCTTCTAGATACACGATGTTGGTCCTTTTCAGACAGATAATGCAAAACTCAGTGGAACCATACAAGCATAGTTAAAATGCATTAGATCGACCGGTGGCATTAGGAACGTCGCTCCAAAAGATGAATCTGACCATTTATTATTTTCTTTATAAATAAAGAGGCGTGCACGCATGGCGACTGCACCCTACAGGAAGCGCTCACACAGCAAAGCCACAACGTAAACCAACGCTTGGTTGGAAACTAGCTAATAATTGTAATTAAATAACAAACACACAAGCTCTGCAATCAATCTCTTTAAACCCATCAAAACACACGATGCACAATGTTTAGTTCCTCGTGCTTTCTGATCAGTTCTGCAACCCTCGGTACCGCCACTTCTGAGCGGAGAGAAAACCATGAATTAAACGGCCCGCTTCCACACCTTCAAATATGGTGTCCGGAATTAACCAGATAAATACCTAAATGGGTGGAGGAGGGGGAAAAACCCCG
This sequence comes from Fundulus diaphanus, assembly GCA_037039145.1. NCBI lineage: Eukaryota > Metazoa > Chordata > Actinopteri > Cyprinodontiformes > Fundulidae > Fundulus > Fundulus diaphanus. The sequence goes on from CM073144.1 coordinate 33,467,101, forward strand.
AATCAAAGCAAAGAAGTGGATGTTAATGCCCGGGGCTTACCTTATATGACGGGGAGGCGGATAGCAGCTGCAGCAGGCAGAGGGAGAGGCTGACTTCTGAAAACAAGACGCGGAGCTGCTGAGCATTTAGATAGAATGGAAATTTCCATCTGCCCTGTGAGAGAGGGTGGTAGCTGAGGAGGAAGAAGAGTCGAGTTACAGCAGCTTGTCTGCTGAGGGTAAGGGCGGGGGGAGGTGGGTCCTCATGTTCCCACCTTCACTTCTTACTTAGCCGAAAACATACTTAAAACTTCTAGGAAGCACTGGTTGGAGTGTTTAAAAAAATAAAATCATATTTCAGTTTCTAGTTCTAATCGTTTTTGGCTATTTTTAAAGTTACAAAAGCATCATCGCGTCATTTTTCTTACACGTCATGTGTCTTTTAAATGATGAGAAATCCGTGTTTACATTCGATTAGGCCAGGGGTCTGCAATCTGTGGCTCCAGAGCCACAGACATATATACGTAGACGCGTCATAGGGCGCAGGTTCGCACGTCAACGTCACCGCCATATTGTATGTGGCAGAAAAAAGTTGAGTTCTGTTATTGTGAACGTGGATCAGAGAAGATGCCTCATTCCTGTGCTGCAATAAATACACACACACACACACACACACACACACACACACACATATATATATATATATATATATATATATATATATATATATATATATATATATATATATATATATATATAATGTGTGTGTGTATGTGTTATGAATATAAGGATCAATTTGTTAAATCTAAACATTGTGGTCTTCATTATTTCATAAAACCATGTCACATGTGAACCTTTAGGAACAGACTTTTTGGGTGAGTATTAAAGAGGTAAAATTAATAATATGAGCAAAAAAAAAATCCTAGGTCAATAAAGTAAAAATGAACAAACAAACACAAAAGTGATAATGTTATGATAAAAACATCATATTATGAGAATTAAGGGGGAACATTTCCAGAATAATCACAGTTTGCAGAATAATTTCACTCCTGGAGTAATAGGGCCAGGTTAGATTATTTTAAATATTTTTATTCTTTAGGAGAATAAATTCAGGAGAATGAAGCTAAAGGGATACGAAAATAAACTTGTAATATTACAAAAAAATTACTACGAATACAAAGTATATTCAGAGATTAAAGTCCCTCTGATTCTGTTTAAGTGACTGAGTAACTGCAGATTTGCCACATTTAAGATGGCGGACGCTCTGACGCATCGCAGCATAGGCAGAACCCGCCCAATGACGCGTCTACTCTTATATTATGTCTATGTCCAGAGCCACATGTGGCTCTTTACACCTTCAGCTTTGGCACTTAAAAACTTGAGGGGGGAAACAATTGGTCAATGTTTCTAAATGTAAAGGTAATTTAAAATTGCTAGCTTTAGGATGCATTATTTCTGCAGTGTATGCATAACATTTCCAGAAAGAAAGAAACTAATGGTGTATAGAATATTTTACCATAGCGAAATGAAGTGTGTTTTTGTCAATAGGTTGCAAACGACTTGCTTTTTCATCATTTTGATGCCATTTGCTATTAAAATCAAATGTCCAATTGAAGAAAATGTATTAAACCTAAACATGAAAATACTGTTGGTGGAGGACTTCCGGTGTGACTCCAGCATGGAGGCAGCTTAGTGTGCGAGCTCCCGACCAAAGTTTTTTTTTCCAGCCCTCTCTTATCAAATAAGGAACGAAAAACTGATAAAAACTAACCGATATAGGGCATTTAATTATGTCAAAAGGGAAAAACGCCAGAAAATCTCAAAAACCGGACCGACACGACAGGGAGAGCACCGAAAGGGGAAAGCTAGATGCTAAGCTAGCTGTCCTGGACAGAGAGCTAAACCGCACAACAGTGGGTGCAGAATCAAGCCTGAAAAGTCGAGACGACGAGTCCCAGTCTTCCCTAAATATGGCAAATTTGGAAACGATTTTGACCGAACTGCGGGACTTTCGGCAGGAAAACTCAGAGAACCTCAACGAAATTAAGAATGAGATTAAAGTCGCCAACAACAGGATCGATCATGCCGAAAATCGGATTCAGGAAGCGGAGGAACGCCTGCAGCTCGTGGAGCGGGCTACGATGGAACTCAGTGAGCTACAGAAACGCCTGGAGACACGACTCGTGGACCAGGAGGGACGCTCGAGGAGGGAGAATATTAGGATCCATGGTCTCAAAGAGGGAGCGGAGGACGGCGCTGGGTCAGTGGCGGACTTCATTGAGAAGCTGTTGAGAGAAAAGCTGGAGTTGCCGCCATCGCTTTCCATCCAGATAGAGAGAGCTCATCGGGCTCTGGCAGCGCGTCCTTCTCCGGGAACGCGAGCGAGGTCCATCGTGGTAAAGTTTACAAGTTTCAGAATTAAAGAAGAGATCCTGAAAAAAGCGTGGGAGAAAAAGGGATTTCTGTATGAGGGAAATAAAGTGTTTCTGGACCATGATTATGCTCCGGAGGTGCTAAAGAAACGGAGGGAATACGCAGAAGCCAAAAGGGTTTTGAAAGAGAAAAATATAAGGTTCCAGACACCATTCCCGGCCAAAATGCGTGTGTTCTACGAGGGAGAAACGAAGGTCTACAACTCAGCAGAGGAGGCGACTAAAGATATGGCAGAGAGGGGTTTTCCTGTGTCAGTGATTAAACCAACGGAGAGCAGCCTGGAGAAGATCAGGCACCTGACTTGGAAGACCAGCGGAGCCCAGAAGGGATCAACAACCAAAGAAACGCTGCCTGGATATAAACAACGGCTACAGTCTTTTAGGAGAAGTCAGGACTAGGAATGATGAGCATCTGTAAATTAAAAGGATGGTCCAGGACGAATACACACCGGGTTTCTTCCCTTTTTTCCGGTCTTTTCGAGGTAATTTTTCCCGGTTATAAGTAAATGGTCGGGGCATCTCCCCAAGTTAAGTATTTCTTTGTTAGTTATTTGTTTGAGCAATGTTATTTGGATTTTGAGCAGTGGAAAGTGCATGAATAACATTTGCTGCATCATCAAGGGCCCTTCTCCTCTGAAAGGGAGAGGCCATCCCTTTGATCAGACTTGCCATCTTATCTCAAAAGGGTCAAAACAAGGACCCCACATGAGGAAGTTATTATGGTTATGTTAATCACTAGTTCATTAGTGAAAGTTGTTCTGTTCGTTTATATGTTCAACCCAGTTTTGGGATTTTTGTGGCACCGGGGAGCTCAGAAGAGCGGGAATAGCAGAGAGAAACAGGGAAACGTGTACCAAGAAAAAGTTAACAAAATTAGTGTCATTTAATGTGAATGGGCTGCTCAACCCAATAAAAAGATCTAAAGTTCTGGGGAAATTAAAAAAGGAAGGTGTGGCAGTGGCAATGTTACAAGAGACCCACCTGACGGACAAAGAACATGCCAAGCTTCAGAGACACGGTTTTAATCAAGTATTTCATTCATCATATAAAAGTGGACATAGGATAGGAGTAGCCATCCTCATTTCAGGGAAAACCCAATTTGAGAGGTCTTCAGAAATTATAGATAAAGATGGGAGGTTTGTATTGATTAAGGGTAGGCTGGATGGTGAGCTGGTCACCATCCTGAATGTATACGCACCCCCTGGTTCTAACTGGGCATTTTATAGAAAGATGTTGGATCTATTGGTGGTAGAGGGAGAGGGAATTATAATATGTGGTGGAGATTTAAATTTAAGGTTGAACCCACAATTTGATTGTTCAGACAGAGGGTGGAAAACATCTAAAATCGGAAAAAAGATAAGGAAATTAATGGGAGAGCTAGGTATAATGGATGTTTGGAGAGAACTAAATCCTAAGGGAAGAGATTACACTTACTTCTCCTCACCTCACTCTGTATACTCTAGGCTTGATTATTTTCTAATGTCGAAGAAGGATAGACACAGAGTGGAAAAATGTGATATTGGAATAAGGGATATATCGGATCACAGCCCAGTATATCTGACATTGGAGATGTCTCAGGAAATAAGGTCAACCCTCTGGAGAATCAATGCAGGCATACTACAAGGGAATACATTGGAGGAATTTAAGAAAGAAATCAATTTATATGTAAACGAGAATGACAACGGTGAGGTCTCTCCTACTGTACTATGGGATGCATGTAAAGCAGTTATCCGAGGGAAGTTAATTGCCAAATCGGCATATTTAAAAAAGTTAAAACAAGGTAAACTAACTCAATTGAAATCAGAGCTAGAGAGACTAGAAAAGGAACAAAAAAATAATTTTGATGAGGGGAAAAACAAAGAAATTAAAAGAATTAAGACAGAGATAAATTGCATCTTGGACGAAGAGATTAAAAAAAAGTTGTTATATACAAAACAAAAGTTATATGAAGGCGGAAGCAAGTCAGTTAAGTATCTCGCGTATAGAATGAAAAAGCAGGAGGTGAAGAGTAATATCAACAGAATAAGGGACCCCACATCAAATCTCGTAAAATATAAAACAGAAGAGATTCATAAGTGTTTTGAAAAATATTACAAAAAATTATATTCACAAACACAAATTAAAAATGAAGACCAAATCCAAACATTATTGGCAAAATTAAAGTTACCTAGGTTAACAGAGGAGCAAAATCAAATGTTGACAGGGGAAATTAGAGAGGAAGAATTAAACTCAGAAATCTCAAGACTGAAGACCAATAAAGCTCCTGGAATGGATGGATACACTTCGGAATTTTATAAATTACTTAGGAAACCATTGATTCCCCTACTAAAAAATACTTTTAATTGGGTTTTGAAGAGTGGGGAGATACCGATCTCCTGGAGAGAAGCCTATATCTCTGTTATTCCTAAGGACGGAAAAGATAAGCTTGAATGTGCCAACTATAGACCAATTAGTGTGTTGAATTTGGATTATAGGTTATTTACAGCTGTAATAGCTAGACGCCTGGAAAAAATTCTACCAAACATAATACACTTAGACCAAACAGGCTTCATAAAGCAGAGACAAACACAAGATAATGTTAGGCGCACACTACTAGTGATGCAAAATATAGTTAAAATGAAAACTGAAGCAGTTATATTAGGTTTGGATGCAGAAAAAGCTTTTGATTCTGTCAGGTGGGTCTTTCTGTTTAGGGTACTGAGGAAATTTGGGTTCAGTGAATTCTTTATCAAAACTATACAATCATTATACCACCAACCGACAGCTAGGATAAAAATTAATGGGAGTTTATCTAGCCATTTTGTGCTAGAACGAGGTTGTCGCCAAGGCTGCCCCATCAGTCCACTCTTATTTGCAATATATTTGGAACCACTAAGCCAGTGGATAAAACAGGATAGAAATATAAAGGGTATACATATGGAAGGGGGGGAACAAAACATAGCTTTATTTGCTGATGACGTATTAATATACCTCTCACAACCAGACAGCTCACTTCCAGCCCTAAAGAACATTCTGGATGAGTTTGGCCTTTTGTCGGGCTATAAACTTAATGTAAAGAAAACCCAGGTTCTATGCTATAACTATACTCCAGACGAAGTGATCAAAAAGCAATTTAACTGGGACTGGTCATCAAAGTCTCTGAGGTATTTGGGAGTAGAATTACCACGTAACTTACCTGACTTAATGAGCAGTAATTACAACCCTCTAATTACCAAAATAAAATCGGACATGGGGAGATGGAGTTTAATTCCATTTACAAGCATTTCCTCTAGAATAGAAATGGTTAAGACAAATGTATTACCAAGATTAATGTTTCTTTTCGCTTCTCTTCCGGTTGGGGTGACAGATAAAGAATTTATAGAATGGGATAAATTAATTTCGAGATTCGTTTGGCAAGGGAAAAGACCGAGGGTTAAATTTAGAACCTTACAGCTGGCCAAGGATCGTGGAGGCTTAGCCCTTCCATGTCTGAAAAGTTATTACCAGGCGGCACAGATAAAACCTCTCCTGAATATTTGTGACCCTCAATATAAATCAAGGTGGAAAGACATAGAATGCTCCATGTCACCCGAAATTCCTTTACAAGCCATAATTAATGACAATAAATTGAAACTACAATTGGAGAACGATCTGAATCCATGGATAGAACTGTCACTTAGTACATGGCATGAAATTATATCAAAGCACGGCCTGACAGAACAGACTAGACTATTAAGATGGATAGCCCATGATTCAGATTTTAAGCCGAATACAATGGATAAAACATTTGGTATGTGGGCGAGGGGTCCGAAGACATATTGGGAACTGATTAAAAAAGGGAAAGTAATAAGCTTTGAAGATATAAAGAGAAAATTTGGCCTTGAAAATAGAAACCTCTTTAGGTATCTGCAAGTAAGGCATGTTATAGAGGAAGTTAAAAAAAAGATAAACTTTGATGAATTAGAAACAGGTTTAATTCAGATGTTTATCAGAGCAATTGAATCAAATTTAGGCAAAAACGTAATATCAAAATTATATTCAGGAGTGGAGAACCTGAAAGGAAGAAACACATTATATATAAAAGAACGATGGGAAAAAGAGACGGGAGGGAGGTGGACGGTGGAGACATGGGAGGGGATATTTAGGCAACATTGGAAAACATCATGTTCCCCCTCGTGGAGAGAATTTGGCTGGAAATGTATTATAAGGTATTTCTTTACTCCAGCGCAAATGAAATACAAAGATACTAGATGTTGGAGAGGTTGTGGAGAGGAAAGAGCTAATCACTTCCATGTATTTTGGGGTTGTGGGAGTTTGGATACATACTGGCAAGATTTGAAGGAATGTATGGAAAAAATTCTAAAAGTGAAACTTCCTCTAACATTTGACACTTTATACATGGGAAGAGGGATTGATAAGCTGACAACCTCAGAGGATAAATATATTTTCAGGATCATGTTGGTAGCCAGTAAGAGAGCTATAACTAGGAACTGGCTGAAGACTGAGGCCCCGACAAGGGAAGATTGGGTTGAAGTAATGCACAATATTTATATAATGGAAAAGCTAACCTTTTCTTTTAGATTAGAATCTGGCAAGTTTAAGAAACAGTGGGAAAACTGGGTGAAATTTATATCGCCTGCGAGATCAGACTTTGTCATGTGATAAAATTAGGGTTGAGAACCTCTTAGTGCCACACAGTTAGTGTTGTTGTACAGTTTTGGTTTCTTTTCTTTGGATGTTTTTTCTTGTTTTGTCTTGTTTTTCTTTTAAGATAAAAAAAAAAAGTGTATTTCTATCGGAATGAACATTTGTAGACATATACATGATTAAGGAGGAGGGGAAGGGAGTTTTTCTCTTTCTACATGAAGGTATGCGAGTCAGGATAAAATGGTAAGATTACCTGAAGCATAACTGTCACCTAGCTCATGTATGGAAGGTTGTGAAGTTAACTTGGCTATGTTAAGTCTATGTCAGAAATGGATATGATGGATGTATACATTTTTATTTATTTTTTTTGAAATACACTCAATAAAATGTTAATTAAAAAAAAAAAAGAAAATACTGTTGGTTAAATAAAAACTGTTGATCCTTAATTAAAAAAATTTAAATAAATTTCCTTTAGTATACTATAAAAACAAGCTCTTGTTTCAAAGAGATGTGTAACTTTTGTAGCTCTAAACAAAATTTGTTTTGCTGGACTGAGGGCAAAAATGACTCTGTGGGTTGTAAAGGCTGCTGACCCCTGGGTTAGGCCGCCAGCAGGGAGGTGTTGTTGGGAAAGACGTCAGCAGGGCCGGAACAAGAAGTTTCTTCTCCACGAATTAACGTCATTTAGGTGCCTCTGCACTGGGCATCGTCTTGTAACAGTAGCTTTATTTATTGTATCTGTATTATTATTGTGATATTTTCACACAGGTAGCCTATATATCAAGTTTAAAGGGAACTTACCCCCAAATTAACTTTTTGTTTTGCTAATAAACATGGTTGTCCTATAGTGCTATTTGACAATATACTGCATATGTTAAAATCCTGCTTTTGTGTCTAAAACCGTCAAGGTGGCACTTTCTTAAGATTCAGCAGGTGTCTTGTATTGAATTTCGAATGAGTATTGCTGTTGGTTCAAAGGTTTTTGTTACGTCACAAGGAGAAACTGACGCGCCTGTAGCTCTGCCACTGTGTGCTATAAAAACAGCTCTGTCTTGTGCCTCTATAGCATGTTGGAGTTTGAATAGTGAGTTTTGCAGTCCTTTCTTCTTCTTTTACGTTTCCGGCAGACTGGACGCCTCCAGGCGTATTGCTGCCTTCCACAGGTTGCTTTCAATACTGTACTATACGATTTACATAAATCCTTAGGTAAATAAATGATATGACAGCGGCCACAACTTCATCTCTGTGGCTATCTGGGACGTCCATCTATCTCTTTTCAGGTTAGTGATTTATTAGCTTACAGAGCATTCCACTCATTCAGCTTTGGTATCCTTGAACGTGGACTACAAAATCGCGGTGGGAAAGAAAATTTAAATGAGAAATTTGTAAAATTTGTAAGCCAGAAGTCCATGAACTTGCAAAGTAATTGTTCAAAAAACATAATAGAGTATAGAGTAAACAGAACTGCCTGAAAAATAAGATAACATAAGAGATTCCTTTTTAGTCCCACAATGGGGAAATTCGGGTGAGATAGTGGCAAAGACAGATAGAGTTACACATCGTTTATAGTAATGAAAAACAAGCTAATCTCAAGTTAGTTCTAAAGCCACAGAGAAAGAGCTTTATTAGAAACTACAAAAATCAAAGAAAAAATAAATACCAGAGTAAATATTGCACAATTATTGATAATAGGGCATACTCAGGTAAAAGAAATATTCAAGTTAACAGTTGAAAAAAGAGCACCAGCCTATTTACAGAACAATATGATATAATATGCAATATACATGGCAGTACAGCAGCATCTCGGAGTACGTAAGGCGTGTGCAAGTGTACCTTAGCATCTGAGAGACAGTGTAAACGATTTATGGTCAGATCAGAACCTTTGAAACCATTTGCATGTTTTTAAACAAGGACTTATTAGAATCCACTATCTCAACAACAGTTCTCTGGTTACTCATGTTTGTCAGTGGGGTGAGCCTGGTCCTGCGAAAGTCCACCACCAGCTGTTTCCATCTCAGAACATGAGATGGTTCTGCTGGCACATGTTAAATGCAGGGAAAACAAAGTAGCTACAGCTGGTGGTGGACTATGACCCAAACAGAATATTAAGATATCTACTCAGCACCTGGCTGGACTAAATTTAAATTATCTGCACTCCTAGAGACTCCGTGCACACAACAAAATGTATATATGAGCTAAAAAAGTGGGTTTTACATGACTCATCCCCTTTAAACAACTCATGTTCAAAACCACACAATAAACTAAACCAAAACAAGATTCCAAGTTATTATGCCTCCCTCTAGTCCATGGTGTTTTCCCCAGTGAGGCTGGCTGAACGCATAAGTTACTTATCAGCATTGACACCATTCCATGACAGCACATGACCAGATGACTTCAAAGACAAGGACAGTGTGATGAGAACAATTAATAAACAGATCAACCAGGTTTGAGTATGTTCTTAATTAGATCAATACAAAAAACAGACATTTATAAATGTAATTAGTTTGGTGCACAGAAAGTAATTTTAAAGATTGCACCTGGTAGTGAAGGGATGGATCCGTCACAGAAACCCCAAGAACAATTTTGTGCAACTACTAGCCTTCAAAACTCACCTAGTCAGGGAATAGCCTATATTTGTTCAAATGCAGAGGTTTTAGAAAGTATTAGTAAACAAACAGCCTCTTAAAGACCAAGGAACATAGCAAACACATCAGGGAGAAGGTTGTCCTTGTCTTTGGATTTTTTAAGTTTGACTTTTTCGAAAAGTAATGCTAAAATAAGTGAATGTTAGCTAGCTAGCTCTAACTGTAATTGCTGATTATTCTAAAACCGTAACAGATTTTAACATGTCCTTAATAAACCATACTCTAAATAAGATTTTGCACACGTGTCCCGCGTTTAAGGATCGTCCATCACTAGGGGGCGCTGTGATGTCAAGAAATCTACTACGCAAGAATGACTGATTGGATTTTTAAAAAACCTTCTTCATCCCCTTCTAGTCTGAACTAAAGTATTAAATATGGTAACGATTGAAACAAGTGGGCGGGGCCTATTTCCAAAGGTGTGAAAAAACCCTTGAAAAGTACAAAAAAGCCTTTAAAATCAATTTTTTGGTGTAACGATCTCAGATTTTCAGGTTGTATTCCTTGAATAAGGTGTAACAATTCTCTCACTGAATGTATTGAGGTTTTTGAAAGTTGCACACTCTGTTTTGTTAAAAGTTTGTCAAATGGAGAAATCAATGTATTTTCCACAAATATGGTTCAATCCCCAAAAAAATGGCCACTATTTGTGAAGAATATGCAGACTAATCATAGATTTCAGTTTGGTAAAAATCCAGGCGATTTTGACCTTTTTACAAGACATTGAAATTTACATGTGCAACACTATAAAGTTTAATTTTTTTTTCTCTAAAGCGCTTTTTTCAATGGCCATTTAAAAATCACATGGTTAGAGAAAGCACTCTTTGAGATCCATGAATATTTTCAGAATTTTAGAGCAAACCGTTGATTTTTAATAAATTTATTATGTATAATGGAATAAAATATATCAAAAAATGTGGCCATGTAGGGATTTAAAAATTCCTGTAGATGGCAGCATTTGATTCAATTCAATTAAATTCAATTTTATTTATATAGCGCCAATTCATGAAACATGTCATCTCGAGGCACTTTACACAGGGTCCCCACGGGTTTTTTTGGGGGGTTGAAAGTTCACACGGATGACGACTCGTGTCATTATTTTACTACCACACGATCTTTTAAAATTATGTTGATTCCGCAGACTTTTAATTAGTAAAAGTACGTTCGCTCTTCTTCGTTAGTTGGTAGGCTACGGTTTAGGCCTACGTGCGTCCAATAGGCTACATTCACGCAGTGTTGCCAACTCAGCGACTTTGTCGCTATATTTAGCGACTTTTCAGACCCCTCCAGCGACTCTTTTTCAAAAAAGCGACTAGCGACAAATCTAGCGACTTTTGGAGGAGTCCCTCTCAGCGCTGCAGTCAGAGCCACAGCATGTTTACCCTCAGCGTCCAGACTGCAAATAAAGCGCACATGCGCCGGGATTGAAGGCGCAGGTTGATCATAAATAACTGAATTTGAAATATTTTATCTTAAATAAATAACGGCATTTGATTCAAACGGCCACATGTTCATGTTTTACCGTGATTTGTAGGCTCCTTGGTGGACCACAAGGGAAAAAAGAAAATGTTAAAAAAAGTTGAAAAGAGAGAATTTGTAACTCTGCCATAGTGTCTCTTTATGGTTCATTTTGCCGTTCTCAAACCCGGGTAAAGGAGGAGGGTTTGTATTGTAATAAAATAAACATTAATAAAAATAAATAAATAAATAAAATAAAAAATAATAATAATAAATAAACATTAATGGACAAAAAAAGTAGCTCTATATATTTTGAGTGTTTTTACTCACTTTTTGTCTTTCTCTAACAACGTTATTTCTCCCACAGCGTCAATAACATGCACATCACATCATGTGGCAGATTATGCAAATTAATTATAAATGTAGGCTATGAATATGATCAATATCAATGTAGGCTATAAATTAAGTCCACTTTCTTGCATTGCTTCTGACCCAACAACTTCTATGCCGTTTAGTCTTTTATTGAATTTGCATTGTATTAAAATATGATAACCTATTCAGCGGTCACAGTAGGTAAATGCCGCCACGTGTGGTCCTTGAATTTGAGGAAATTGGTCCTGGAAAGTCATTGAAAGGTCCTTGAATTTGATGTTCACCAATGTGTGGGAATCCTGTTTACAAAGTCAAATTCAATCATATTATACAGATTGGTCAAAAATGTCCTATATAAGGGAACCAGTTGATTGCTTCAAAGTCCCGACAAGCAGCATTCACTCCTGGAGAAGCGTAGCGCCACAGGGAGAGTCGTCTGCATTGTCCATGGCTTTGCAGCAATCCCTCATACTGCGCAAGCATGAAGCGACAGCGGAAAGAAAAAACACCCATTAACAGGAAGGAAAAAACCTCCAGCAGAACCGGGCTCAGTATGAAAGGTCATCTGCCTCGACCGCCTGGGGGTTACAGAAGAAAAAAGTTAAAAGCTGAAATGACAACAGTAATTTCAATGCAATGCAATGCAAAACTGGAGAACAGTAGACTGGAGAACAGTAGATCATATATGGATTTTCACACACACACACGCACGCACGCACGCACACACACACACAGGGTCCGAAATTAACTCGCCAGTTGCCAAATGCAAGTAAATTTCCCGTTTAGCGAGTGAATTTCAGAGGGCAATACAAACAATACATTTATATAAATGTATAATTCCAACTGTTGCTAAAAATTTAACAAGAGTCCACAGCCCTTAACTCTTAAGTCATTGTTACCAGATGTCTATCAGGGAATACTTTAAATTGTTATTAACTTGTGTCAAACTGAATGGTTTAGCATCACAATACAAATATACAGTCAATTTATCAACATCCCACAGTTCTTAATTCTTCTCGTTTAAACATACCTCACGTAAATTAAAATTATTATTGTTCATTAACATTAAACTCAACAGTAAACATTAGGCTGTAAATATATTACTGTACAAAAGATAATCCCAGTATATGCAAATTCCTACATTGAGGGGCGTTTTTTTTCTTTCCTTGAGCCCCCCCTCAAGGAAAGAGGAGAGACGACCCAGAGGAAATCCCCCAGCCACCGCAATGCCGATGCCCCCAGGAGCCGCGGGGACGAGCCCGTGGGCTCCGCCGGCAGCCAGCCGCGCTGAAGTGGTCCCGGCCATGGGCCCTGAGGGCCAGAGGCCCCGGGGGCACCCCGCCCATTCCCGGCTGCCATTCCCGGCAGCCACCGGGAATGGGCCGGCACCCACCCGGGAACCCGCCCCAAACCCGAGGACCATCAATGCGCCAGAGGGCCAAGGCGCCTGCCAGCGCAGCGGAGGGGGGCAGGACGTGGGGGGATGGGCTCCGCACCTAGCGGAGACATGAGATGTTCTTGGGAGAGGGAGCGGAACGGTCCCGTACCTGGAAAAAAAAAGAAAAAAAAACTCATTCACACCGTCCCTCCCTAGTGCCCCACTCACCACACACAGACTTACAAAAAAAAGGACGCTGTACACACATTCCCACATAGCACTCACAACCAACAGTCCCAAGTGTGGGGGGGGGGGTCCCCACAATTTAACTATACGACTGCCTGTGCCCGCCCCCCGGCCCCGCCCCCGGACCAGGCCCCCCAAAGAGGGGGGCCAACACGACCCATACGGGCCCCCCAACCAGAACCCCCCTCACCCCCTAAATACCTAATAAACCCCCTCCCTCCCCCACCTTATCCTAGCCACCCCTGCCCCCCACCCCTTTCTGGGGAGAGCAGAGGCGTCAGCCCCAGACCCGGCAAGCCGCTGGCTACCCACAGCAACCCCCCGCCAAGACCCCGGACCCAGTAGCCCACTCCTCCTCCAGGCCCCAGACTCCGTGCCACGATCGGAGATCGGGGGTGTGCAAAAGACCCCGGTCCTCCCTACGCCCGCTCAGATGTTGTGTAGTGTTGAGGGGCGTTCTTGAACACACCACATGCGTAGCATTCGATCGATCCAGGAGCAGCAGACATTGCGGCGATCTGCGGTGTGTTCTTCTATAGAACCGTAAGTTATCATGCTTTATGTTGTATTATACACTGTTTGGGGTCGTGTTAACCCCTCGGTTTTATTGAGAACTTAGCAGTTGTTTCTCTGTCGTTTGTAGTGTGGCGACTAGTTACCAATGAGCAACTTGATGTTAGCAGCTGTTTAGCACAGGGCTGCCAACTTTTCACAAAACCTTGGAGTGAGATTTTGAAAGAGGTTGGAAAGGCACTCAGCGCGGTGCCCTTGTCAGGGTTGAATTGCAAGGCAATGAGGACAGGCACAGTTATAGGTTGTAGGTTTTCAGAGGATTTAACTGAAATAAAGAAACAAAATGTGGGATGTTTTGTAGCACAGTAAATATTACTGATTAACAATAAGTAATCCAGACCTCTCAACTTCTATCAAAAGTTAAGAGTGAGATTATGCTAATTTTGGGGGCGGGGCTTGTTTGGGGGTGGTGCTAACTGGACCCTGGAAGAGCCGGTGGAGTCAACTCCATCTCATTTTTATCCCACCAGACATTGAAGTAGACATGTATTACTTTTGTTAAAAAGAGAAAAATACGTGTTAATACTTTCTTGTTCAGTTAGTGGATTAAAACATAAAAAACACACAATTGTTCAAATAATACTGAATAAAATAAAGTAGTTTTAAGTTATTGACCGAATTATTACACTGTTACACATTCATCTATGGGTTTGTTTCATTGTAGATCTATAACCTGATTGGTGAATCAGGCTGAGTTTCATCAAGCCTGTACGGCATATGGCATATCCGACATTTTCCCCTCAGCAGCAACACTGAAGCACGCAGAGGTTCCCGCTGCGTCTTTACGCTGATCCAGCTGCTGATGTCTCCCTCTTTTCAGCTCAATGCACTTCTAGACTGTTACAGTTTATAACCATTATCATCACCTTTCACAGCGACAGGTTTCTCATCTCAGTCGCCGCGCTGACCAGACAAATCTCTATTGCTCTCGTCGGGGCGGTGAGGTGGGCGGATTTTACCCCCGTTGGTGCGCTGCGTGCGAGGGATAAACAGTAGGGAAAATGCATAAATAAAGACTGTAAAGGTCTCCTATAGAGGAAACAGGGGGACTGACGGGTCTGAGATCAAGCCCCTGATGTTACAAGTTCTTTAAAACGACCCTTAAAAGTGCGCAAATTACATGTAACGTAATTTTGCGCACCTGAATTAAAGCGCAAGGCAGCACACCCACTGAAGCGCCACTGATTCTATGTTGTTAAAAACAAAAGAGCATGAAACAGCTACTAACTCTCCTATTGACTTTAACTGGCACACTCTGCTACGGATGTGAGGACATTAAATGTAGTGATTCACGTTTTGAATGGTGATAAAAGCACCTGGTCCGAGGGAAAAGGAGGGGGGGGGAGCAAGTGCTTAGGCACAGAAATACGGTGCATGGAGTTAAAAAATGCAGAATTAATAAAAACGAAACTTATAAACAGACTAAGTGGCGTTTTAAACTGCATCTGGTTAGCAGAACTGTTTTATGATCCAGAGTGCAGCCATGCCTGGTTCTGAATGAAGGCTTTATCTGGCAGCAGTCAACCCCGACCCCCTTTCCTCCTGCGTACACAGTAAATGGACCGTACCGGCTTACTTTTACCACTTGTTAAGACTAAAATTATTCATAACGCTGATCGCTCTTCCTACTGCTATGTTAACACGAACTGCAGCAGGAATTACTGACGGCCACAAGCTGTGAAAGAACCTGAAGCAGCTCAGCAGAAGGCGGAGTTTTGTCATCCGCAGCCCAGATGGGCTTTGTGATTTTTATGCGTGAGAAATGCCATGTTTGCGTGTGAAATGCCATGTGTTGCGTGTGAGTGTGTGAAGTCAGTGAAATGCGTGTGTCACACGGTCAATGCGTGAGAGTTGAGAGCCCTGAGTAATCTGTGGTTACCACCGAAGCGACCGTATGTTTTTTTTAATTTTGTGGACAAAAGACCGACAGAAGACCACACGACGCCAGAAAAGTGGCTGGGCTGCGAAGTTCCATTAAAAACAAAAACAAGGAGACAAAGAGGAGAGCAGACAGAGGTAAGCTAAGGGAGGTTTACGTTAGCCAACTCTTAATTCCTTAGGTTGTGCCGCTCCTGATAACACATACGCTTTCACATGAAGTCAGCCGTCTTTTAGCTTTGTTTTCTCTGTAAATTATTATCTGGATATGTTTCATCCCTGCTGGTAGACCTATGGGGTTCCGTTGATGAAGTCATACAGTGAGAGATAAAAGGCAGGGTTCATTCTTCATATTTTTGTCATTCAGAAATCCAGGGGCGATTCTAGGATCTGACCTTTAGGGGTGCTCAGCCCCCAGTGTTGACTGTGATTCCTGGCATGAACAACAGGCTTTCCATTTCTAGTCCAGATGTAAGATTCTTAGAGTTCACTCATTTTTGAGCTAAAGCTTGTCAAACAAGCTACAATACAGGCCCATCCAAAGGCAGTGACAAACAGATTGAAATGTTTTCACACGATAAAACCTTGTGCATTTGTAAAACCTGCATGATGGCAATAGTTAGACTAGCTATATTGATAAAAGTGAGGAATAATTTCCCTAAAGGCAAAAAACTAACTTAGCTTTCTTGAAATTTAATTTTCTCTGGCTTAACAGCAAAACATGGTAGCCCACAAAAACCTTTTGCTGCACAGTGTTTGTCAGCTGGCTGAAAAAATGGCTGATACTACTACACTTTCCTTATTGTCGTATTGCTTTGCTTACAAGAAAGACAAATTTAGCAGGTTGGATATATACCTAGTTGTGGAGAAGCATTTATATATATAAATATATATGCCATTAGATATGCAGTCTCATATAAGACATAAGCCTGCCATATTATTATGGCGGTCTCATGACCAGTCCATGTCTTCTGTCAAGCAAATTGCTAATAAGGTAATAAATCCCTACACACTTCCTTTATGAATTTGCACACTGAACTTTGTCTTTTTTAAATATCAGATTAAGAGAAATAGTTTCCTTATTAGGAAAAAAAACATACAGTTCAAATGTAACTTTTCAGACAGGCATTCTGAATCTACGACTGCATCTACTGAGCTCATGTTTAGAAACAATTCATTAGAACAGCTGAAGCACTTCAGACACAGATGCCACATGTGCAGAAAAGAATATAGCTGCAGATGTAAAATGTTCGAATAGAAATACATACAAATAGCAAGAATAGCTGTGCCCTGCTTTTTTTTTAGCAACTAAAAATATCTATGGTCCCATCATGGTCTGATTGTGAAACAAAGATGCAAGGGCGTAGGTTTGATTTGAACTTTGGTAGGGACACCTACAAACAAACCCTGGTCTGACATCATTGGTCCTACGCAATATGCATGCTCCTATGTTTTGATGCTTGACTTGAGCGTCAGGGCGCGTTTCATCTATCTAAAGAGAAAAGCAGTATTTCTTGCTACATTTATACAAATTTTATAACCACGACAAACACTAGATGCTGTTTGTTAATGTTTAAAGCATCACCGGATCTGATGAATGTCGAATTGGGACTTTTTTCCATTTGAACTAACAGCAACAGAGACAAACGGTAAATATGTGCCTATAAACCAAATATAGTCACAACATGTCTGTTGTCTATCCTGTATTTTCTTTTGAAGATATAGAAATGCGCAGAGATAAATCCCACCCTTATTTTTTTTTATCTAAGATACTCTGTCTGCATCATAAAACACAGCAAAATTATACAATCAAGGGACTGCAAATAAATCTTTTGTATTTACTCTGCACTGGAAGTAGAAGCGTCACTGACACTGACAGCATTTCAAATATTAAATTCAAACAACAAATGTACAACTGGGCTATAGTTACTCTCTTTAGCCCATTTCATGTAATTTATTTTAACATTCCAAACACATTTCTTACATCATATATCTGAAGTGTAGATAACAGCTTCTCCTTACCTACATCCTCTCAGACAACTAATTATTTCCCTAACAATAGTGAGTTGTCAATGTTTAAATGTGCAGTAAATCTTAATACATAAGCAGCATGGAGGACCCAATACTGTACTTTGAGTAAGATTGGTCACACCAAGACTGAATTGTAACCTGAGTGGTTGTCCATTTCATCATTGAAATGAGAACATATTAATATACTATTGGTATATACTAGTACGACTATTAAAGAACAGCAGATTAAACTTTAAGATATGTAAAGGCCTATATTAAAATAATTTTGCGACCACATCAACAAATTAAATAATTTCTTACTTTTTTGGTGTACCAAATTACCCTCGTAATGATGTAATATTTTATGGGCTAAGCCCCTGATGATGAGAATGTCTCGCTCCGCCTCTGGTTTGTACTAATTTACTAATGGACAGTGTGAAAATCTATGTACAATAAAACCAATGTAAATAGTGTTCCTCTCTTTTATTCGTCCTTATTCTAATTCTAGAAGTAGAAATAGTCAAATAAATAGCAGTATTATTTTGTGGAATCCTAATCATGCTATTATAACTAAGCAAAAGTAAACAAAAAAATAGTTGTTTAGGCGGCATCTAGTGTTCTTATACTGTATATTATGTAAAAGAAATTACACCTGCTATTTATACCATAACTGCCTCGTAGGTTCAACAAAAAATGAAAGCCATAATAGCAATGAAATATTGGTAAAAGGGAAACCCTCACCTTTTCTTTTTCAGACGGCTGTGGCTAAGAATCTGAATTTTTAATAGCCTTCAGTCTTTGCTTTTGCATCTTTCCAGCAGTCTTTAGAACTCCTGCCTGGCACAGAATATTTAGTTTTATAAAAGAGATTAGGTTTTTGTTGATAAAATGTATTATACTTCAGAATTAAATGCTATTTTGAGATGCTAACGATAGTTATTTACATTTCTCCAGTTCAACAAATCAAAACTCCCTCCTGCTTCTGTTCAGAACTGCACTCAGCAGCTTTCACCTATTTTAGTGCAGATAATATTTAGTTTCTTAACTGGGACTAGTTTCGTAGCCTGATATTAATTGTTGTGACGGCAGTATCCCAGTATGAATCTAAACTTAAATTTTGCGCTCCAAGCATGCACAAACATGCATGCACACACACGCAATAGAAAACAGCCAATCAGGAAGAGGAAAGGCGGGATTTAAGGCAGCAAAACCAATGAGAGTGGAGTTAAACAGCACACAGCACAGTCACGTGTGCTTCAGATTT
Source organism: Fundulus diaphanus (assembly GCA_037039145.1). NCBI lineage: Eukaryota > Metazoa > Chordata > Actinopteri > Cyprinodontiformes > Fundulidae > Fundulus > Fundulus diaphanus. The sequence continues at coordinate 33,485,959 of CM073144.1, forward strand.
AAAGGGACAGGAAACAAAAAGCAGGCAGTGGAGCTGTGCACAGCAGCGTTGAAATGTCACCGTGGGAACGCCGAGCGCTTCAAACGGAGGCGCTCCGGGTGAACCTGTGCATGTACGCACGTCTGGCAGAGCCGAACCGACACGCAGGAATACTCTGAATCAGTAATTTTTTAGGGGTGCTTGAGCACCCCTAAAAATGGACTAAACACGCCACTGCAGAAATCTATAAATAAGTCACAGTTCCAAGATAAATATTTAAATAAGCTTAATATTTAGCTCAAAGGTAAACGTTTAGTTTGTAAACTAAACATTTCATTTGGAGTAAAATATTTAATTTGAAAACTAAATGCTTGGTTTGCATCTTAATATGTAGTTTACAAACTAAACAGTTAGCTGTGTAATTAAATATTTAGTTTGGAACTGTGACATTTACAAATGTATAATGTGGTGAATATCTGACTTTAAAAATGAAAAAACATTTTTTTCCTTATGACTGTAAAGAACACAAAATATTGCTGTTAGATTTTGACTGTGTAACCTTAAAAATGGCATCCCAGATACTAACACAGGCTGTTTGTAAAAACTGAAAGGAATGTGTGTGATATGAATATTTGAATGAGTATGAGTAATAATACAGGTGTTGCTATAATTAGCTTGGTGTTAACAAGTAGTCTTGATATGTTTTATGCTGTTTAATAAACTTAAGACCCTAGTGTCTCTGATCTGTTCCCCTAAGCCCTCTTGTTCTTGTTGTTCCCCTGTTTAGGCGCATGCAGGTCGCCGCCAGAGCCCTCCGGCGCTCCCATGTTGCCGGCTGAGCCCTCTGGTGCGCCAGACTGTCGCTGCCCTGCGCATGCAGGTCGCCGCCAGAGCCCTCCGGCGCTCCTATGTCGCCGGCTGAGCCCTCTGGTGCGCCAACCTGTCGCTACCCAGTGCACGCAGGTCGCCGCCAGAGCCCTCCGGTGCTTAAGTCGCTGTCTGTGCCCTCTGGCGCGCCTGGCCTGTTGCTGCCTAGCTCACCCTCTTGTTCTTGTTGTTCCCCTGTTTAGGCGCATGCAGGTCGCCGCCAGAGTCCTCCGGCGCTCCCATGTCGCCGGCTGAGCCCTCTGGTGCGCCAGACTGTCGCTGCCCTGCGCATGCAAGTCGCCGCCAGAGCCCTCCGGCGCTCCTATGTCGTCGGCTGAGCCCTCTGGTGCGCCAACCTGTCGCTACCCAGTGCACGCAGGTCGCCGCTAGAGCCCTCCGGTGCCTAAGTCGCTGTCTGTGCCCTCTGGCGTGCCTGACCTGTTGCTGCCTAGCTCACCCTCTGGTTCTTGGTGTTTGCCTTTTTCTTGGTTCCCCGGCATGTTTAGACGCCCTTTGTTCTTGGTTCCCCGGCGTGTTTGGACGCCCTGTCTCGGTTCCCCGGCGTGTTTGGACGCCCTGTCTCGGTTCCCCGGCGTGTTTGGACGCCCTGTCTCGGTTCCCCGGCGTGTTTGGACGCCCTCTGTTCTCGGTTCCCCGGTGTGTTTAGACACCCTCAGTTCCCTGGTGTTTAGATTCCTGGCGTTTTAGAAGTTCCTGTTTTCTTTAGTACTTTAGTTTAGTTAAGTACGCCCGTGGTTTCCCTTTGGCGTTAAGTACGCCCGTGGTTTCCCTTTGGCGTTAAGTACGCCCGTTCCTTCCCTTTGGCGTTAAGTACGCCCGTTCCTTCCCTTTGGCGTTAAGTACGCCCGTTCCTTCCCTTTGGCGTTAAGTACGCCCGTTCCTTCCCTTTGGCGCTGTCGTGCGCCCGTTCCTTCCCTTTTGGCGCTGTGTTGCGCCCGTTCCTTCCCTTTTGGCGCTGTATTGCGCCCGTTCCTTCCCTTTGGCGCTGTGTTGCGCCCGTTCCTTCCCTTTGGCGCTGTGTGCGCCCGTTCCTTCCCTTTGGTGCTGTGTTGCGCCCCTTCCTTTCCCCCGGCGCTGTCAAGCGCTCGCTCTTTCCCCCGGCGCTGTCAAGCGCTCGCTCTTTCCCCCGGCGCAGTCAAGCGCTCGCTCTTTCCCCCGGCGCAGTCAAGCGCTCGCTCTTTCCCCCGGCGCAGTCAAGCGCTCGCTCTTTCCCCCGGCGCAGTCAAGCGCTCGCTCTTTCCCCCGGCGCAGTCAAGCGCTCGCTCTTTCCCCCGGCGCAGTCAAGCGCTCGCTCTTTCCCCCGGCGCAGTCAAGCGTTCGTGCCTTTCCCTGATGTGCCGCGCCCTGGTTGTGCTCTTGCACATCAGTGTTCTCTAGCTCCTTGGTTCCCCAGTGTTCTCTAGTTCCTTGGTTCCCCAGTGTTCTCTAGTTCCTTGGTTCCCTAGTGTTCTCTAGTTCCTTGGTTCCCCAGTGTTCTCTAGTTCCTTGGTTCCCCATGTTCTCTAGCCCTTTGGTTCCTCGTGTTCTGTAGCCCTTTGGTTCCTTGTGTTCTCTAGCCCTTTGGTTCCTCGTGTTCTCTAGCCCTTTGGTTCCTCGTGTTCGCTGGCTCTTTGGTCCCTCGTGTTCGCTGGCTCTTTGGTCCCTCGTGTTCGCTGGCTCTTTGGTCCCCAGTGTTCAGCCTGATTCTTGCCCACCTTCCTGGGCCCCCTCCGCCCACCCAGTGTGGGAGGTTCTGGGCCGTCTGGTGTCCGGCCTTGAGGGGGGGGTAGTGTCATGGTTTAAGTTGTATCTGGCTTCTTTTTTTGTTATTTTGCAGTTCACTCAGCTCTCCCTCGCTCTGCTATTAGTCACACCTGTCAGGACACTAATTAGTCTTTATTCCCGTCACCTGTCAAGCTCCCTTTATAAACTCACCTTAGTTGTGTTCTCGTCGCCGGTCCATAGCGTTCACTCCCGCTCACTCTCTGCCAGTATTCTTGTCAGCTCCGTTTTTGTTACCGTCAGCCGTAAGACACCTTTCAACCTGTTTTTTGTTACAGTCAGCCTTTAGACTTTCCGTCAGCTTTGTTCTCTCCAGTGCTCGTCTCAGATGTTCTGCTCTCCAGTATTCGGCTCAGAAGGTCTGCTCTCAGGTCCACGGCGCCGACGTTCTGGTCTCAAGCCCACGGCGCCGACATTCTGATCTCAAGCCCACGGCGCCGACGTTCTGGTCTCAAGCCCACGGCGCCGACGTGCCGGTCTCACGCCCACGGCGCCGACGTTCTGGTCTCCGGTCCTCGGCTCTGACGCTCAGGTCTCAAGTCCTCGGCTCTGACGCTCTGGTCTCAAGTCCTCGGCTCTGACGCTCCGGTCTCAAGTCCTCGGCTCTGACGCTCCGGTCTCAAGTCCTCGGCTCTGACGTTCCTCCGGGTCAGTCTCTCCTCACGCCTCCTGCCGGCCAACTTCTGCACCCTACACCTCCGTCTGTTGAAAGACTCTGGTCCCATCATCATCCATCTTCCACACCATTCAATAAAACTCACCCCTAAGAACTTGCTCTGTGTGTGCGTGCTGTGTCCGGGTTCATCCTCGAAAAATATATCATA
>CM073144.1:33494410-33589410 GCA_037039145.1 Fundulus diaphanus
CACGAGTCCTTGTTTTCACTGGGGAACAGAAACAAGGTGTAATTAGTGTTCTTATCAAAACCCCCATTCATGTGTCATTTATTAAAACATCCTCCAAGCACTTTCACATTCACGATATTTCTGTGCACAATCATTTAGCCCCCAGAGCTCTGCAATTTAAAAAAGAGTAATCTTTAAGTTCAAATGTATCTGCAGTAAATTCATAATTCTTAACAGAATGCTTTCAATGTGTGTCTTAACTGCTGTTGTCTGACAGTTGAAGTTCTCTGCAACATAATTTCATCAACATACTCGTTTCATGACATTTCCCGTTTTATTTTAAAAACCCAACTGAGAAAAAGAAAGCCTTTCCATGTGAAAGCCTTTTCCCCCTTTCTCTTTTTTTTTAAAGAAAGGAAGCGAGGTGCTGTTCTGCACAGAAAAGACAAAATATTTATACCATTCTGTTACTGTTCAAGGATGCCAAGGTTCTACAAAACAAAGCAGTGAGCAGGAGAGCTTTTTGAAAATGTTCTAACTTTGTTGAACAACCAAAGCTACTTAAGCAAATCAGAATTAGTTCCCAAATTAATCCTAAAATAAACCTTACATTGTTTACATTATGATTATATATTTATTTATCTTCTTAAACTGAGGACTAAGGACTTTGATTAAGTAGTTCTTGGATGAACGCGTCTCCGCGTTCCTATTTGTCTAGGCCTCGGTAATCTGATCTATGTTTTCTGAGTGCCTGGTCAGGAAAGGTTAAGGTTCTCTAAAGCTTTCTGTTTTCAGCAACCCTGAAAACCCAGCACCCTTTACAGCCAGTGTTAGGTGTCAGGTAACCTGTGGGACCACGTCGACGTCTCTCTGGTTCCACCAGCTGTGTCAAGTCCACAATAGCTCCAGACCACAGCAGCTCGTCCTGGGTGCCGTGCCCCAGGGGTCCCCACACCCCCTGTGTGGAACGTCTCTCATTGTAAGGATCTCACCTTATGTCCCCCTGTTTGAATCTTGTTTGAAACAAACCTTTAAACTGTAGTATGCTGTGCAAAACGGTAATTCATTGTTTTTCTTTTAAAAACATTGCCCCCTGATCATGTAGACTTAGACTTAGACTTAGACTTTCTTTATTGTCATTTTGTATACACAGAGTGCATACAGAACGAAATTTCGTTTTCACACAGCTCAGAAATATTGCAGTAACTCTACAGGATACCTTGCGGTGAATTACAGTACAGGATAAAGTGCAGTGATAAATCGCAGTCACTTACAGGATAAGTTTCAATTGACTTCCGGATAAAGTGCAGCAGTGAACAGTAGGCAGTTGAAATGTAAACAGTGTAAAACAAATGTAAACAAATATGCAGTAAGGTGCAGCAGTGATTTAAAAGTAGACAGTTGCATTGTACACAGTTTTGCAGTACGTTTCCCGGTAAGGTGCAGCAGCAATTTTGCAGGATACAATACAATGTGCAAGTGTGCAAATGTGCAAATCAGCGAGTCGAGTGTGGTACACAGTACGTTTTTATACTTCAGCAGTTCAGCAGTTCAACAGTCTGATGGCAGCAGGGAAAAAGCTTTTGCAGAACCTAGTGGACCTGCAGCGGATGCTACGAAACCTCTTTCCAGAGGGCAGCAGGGAGAATAGTCTATGGTGGGGGTGTGAGGGGTCCCTGATGATGTTACGGGCTCGAGACACACAGCGCTGCGATGAAATGTCTTTTATGGAGGGAAGAGCAGCCCCGATGATCCCTTCTGCTGTCCTCACCACTCTCCTCATCACCTCATTTTTAAACCACAGCAGCTATTCCAGGGTGTTCAAACCCCCTGTCTGTGAAATGTCTCTCGTCGTAAGCCCAGGCTTTCAGTTTATCTCCTCTTAAGTGTCCCGCTTTCGAGCCCATTAACCCCAAGTTGCATATTGTTGAATCCCCATTTTCAAATGTTCTTTTGTTAAGAGTTCAAGAGTGTGTTCTAGGTGCGTTTCCTGAACGCCAACCTCTCCATGTCATGTTCGTGAAACCTCGTAGTTGAATTCCATCACCTGTGAAGCAAAGCAGTCATGCATAGACCTGTTCAAGATGTTTTGTAGCACAACAGGAGTTTCACTGTCGGGTGCCATTGCAGCTCTGATGTTCCTCAGAGCCAACCTTCATGCATTGATATCATGTTCAAGCCCTTATCCTCCTATCATCATCCTTTGTCCAGGAGTCGCTTCTGCTGTCCTGACCAGATTCCAAACGTCCAACTAATCTAATTGACCTTATTTCGTTAGATTATCCTGGTCTAAAAGACCTCTAGGTTAATAGTTGGCTAAACTCTGTTTATGTGGGTTTTTTTCTCTTCTGGATGTTTTAACATCTAGTTAAAAGACAACTATTGTGATATTTTGTGTTCGAACAGAGAGATGTTAAGTCTCCTCAAACCTTTTAGGTAACTGCGTACAATTCCAAACTATTTTCACTGGTGCTTTAATCCCTAATTTACCCATGTTATTTAGTAGAATAAGGCATTATTCTAACCTTGCAGTTTTATCCATTTAAATCCTTAACCTTTGTGGTATTTTATTGATGTCTGCTGGAGTGGCAGATTTTACAGGCATCCTAATTACATCCCTCTTACTTCAAGATACCCAGTAAATGCGGTGTTCGCAATTTCTCCTTCGTTTCAACAGGTATCTTAAAAGGTTCAGAGTTTATTCTGCTTATATTGAAAAAATTAGCTTGCTCACTCGTTCATTGATTCGTTTATGCTATTAACTGCTGCAGTAATGCCTACTTCAGCTTTTTCGCCCACTAGTTTTTCATGATCATAATTATCTCTTATTGATGTAAATGTACTTTTCCCATATCGTCTAAATTGCATACATTGTTCTTATCCACTTTCCTTTTACGTTTAACAGTCCCTCTATGTATCCCACTCGTTGCTTTAATCACCAATATTCATAAGTTGTCGAACCTTTCTAGATTTAGCATGATTTCTTAAGATGCTCTATGCATTCATCACGTAACTTAATATTTTGGTGCAAAATGAATTTCTTTTAGCGGTGTCCCCTATTTCTTCTCGTGCATGATGTTGTCATGGTTTAGTTTTGATTCGGCTTTTGTTGCCATTGGTTTTCGGTTTTTCCACCTTGTTTTAGTTTTAGTTAGGGTTTGACTTTATTTATTGTTTTTAGTTTCTCCTTCCCCTCACTTCAGCCTTCCCTTCCACCCAGCCTTCACTTCACTCTCCTTGTAGTCAGTCACACCTGTTAGTAATTATTCAGTCAGATGCATGTCACCTGTTAGTCTTCCTATTTAAACCTCCCTCTGCCTCACTTTAGTGCTGGTCCGTCTTCTGTTATCATCCACTCCATGCCAGTCCTCGTCCTTGCCTTGGAAGGTCTATTTCTGTTTTCTGATTTAAGGTTAGTCCTGCCTCGTTGAAAGACTTTGTGCCTCACCGTTGTTCCTGGGAAGTTCTGCTCTGTGTTCTGGTGTCTCCAGTGATCAGCTAACCTGACTAGCCACTCTGAGAAAGCTCAGCTCGATGCCATGGTGTCCCCAGTGATCTGCTAACCTGACTAGCCGCTCTGAGAAGGCTCTGCTCTGTGCCATGCCACCCAGCTTCGTTGGACTCTCTCTCTCCTGGCCGTCAGCCCCTGCCTTCATCTGCACCCCTGAGCCTCTGTATTCCAGCATCTCTGGTTACTTCATCCATCAATCATCTACCCTACAATAAACCTCTCAAACTTTTGTCCTGCGTGTGTGTTCTGAGTTCATTGATAAACAAATCTTGACAGTACGGACCAGCCAAAGGATGAACTCAGACACCACATGGGACTTACCTGCAGGGGCTGACACCCCGGAGATCCTCGCATATCTGGACATGTGCGAACGTCTAAGGAGGGAGAGGTATGCCAGGATGGCTTCTGCCCGAGACCCTGCGCCACCGATCAGGTCCGACCCCACTCCCCAGGTGGTTTACGTGGGCGTGGTTACGGCTACTCCGGAGCACGGGAGGAGAGGCCGCTCAGCCTCTCGTCGTCTCGGTCATCGCCTCTTTGACTCACAGCTGGCCCCCCGAGTGAAGCTCGTCGTTTCACCTAGCAGAGCCCCACTCGTCAAGGAGGACCAGCTGTGGGAGTTCTTCTATGGTGACCGAGACGACCTTCTCCCCCGTGGACCTGCGGTTACTCCTCAAGGAGCCTCTGTTCCTCCGTCTGGCTCCTCCCGGCGCAAGCTCCAGTCACTCCGGCGCGTTGGGGCCTCGGAGGACCTGCCCCCCCACCTCTGATCCCTCTGAAGCCTGTAGCCCGGCGCCGCCCTCCGAAGCCTGTAGCCCGGCGCCGCCCTCCGAAGCCTGTAGCCCGGCGCCGCCCTCCGAAGCCTGTAGCCTCAGGCCGAGGTCTCCGAGGGAGTTGTTCCGCTTCAGACCAAGGCCTTAGTTGGTGCTACTCCAGTTTCTGGTTCGTCGTGCCGGGGTCGTCCTCCACAACGCCCGCGTCAGACTTTCCTGCTCGGCCGGGTCCGCCGATTGCGGTCTCCGAGCCATTTCACTTTGCCTCATCGGGGCCGTCCACCACGGCGCCCGCCTCTGACTTTCATGTTCGGCTGGAGCCGCAGTCTGCGGCTCCGGGCCGCTCGACTTTGCCTCGTCGGGGCCGTCCACCACGGCGCCCGCCTCTGACTTTCCTGTTTGGCCGGAGCTGCAGACTGCGGACTCTGGGCCGCTCCTCTTTGCCTCGTCGGGGCCGTCCACCACAGCGCCCGCTTTTGACTTTTCTGTCCGGCCGGAGCCGCAGACTGCGGACTCCGGACCGCTCGTCTTTGCCTCGTCGGGGCCGCCCTCCTCGAGGGTTTAGTCGGGCGATGCTGCTCCGCCGCCTGCCTCGTCCAGGACGACCTCCACGAGGACACTTTGCGGCTTAGCAGCCGCCTTTGCCTGCGCCCTTAAGGCCAGTGCTTGTGGTTTTTGTTAGAGCTCGGCCTTAGTGTTGATTTATTTAGCATTCATTTGTATGAGAGTTATTTCGGAGGTTTCCTTGTTGTCTCAGAGTTCTTAGTTTTTCCTTTGCTTTGTTTTTTCTAGCACTGTTTAGTATTCTAGACCTGCCTTTAGTTCCGGGTTTGCTCTAGTATCCTTGTTTGTTTGTTTTTTGCCTTAGTCTTCCAGTTTCTGTTTTGTGTTACTTTAGCTTTAGCTATCTAGTTTTTACATTAGTTTACCGTTTCGGCCCCTAGTTTCTTTGTTTGATTTTCTGGTATTGCATTAGTTTTATAGTTTTTCTTTAGTGTTTGTTCCTTTCCTAGTTTTTAGTTTTATTTCCTAGTTTTTGCTTAGTTTTTCTTTGTGTTATCCCTACCCCAGTTTTCTAGCTTGGCTTTATAATTTAGTTCATGCCTTGTTTTCCAGTTATTGGTTTAACCCTTATTTTGTTAAAACCTTTAGTTCCCAGCGCTCCTTAGGCTTCTTATCCCTGGTTTTGAGCTTTACGCTCCTTACTTTGTCTGGTTCGAGCTTCCTTGGTTTTTTATTTTTTGGCCTCCTAGTTCCTTAGTCCCCTGGCGTGTTTGGACGCCCTCCGTTCCCTAGTATTCTGGATTTATTTTGTCCTCCGGCGTATTAGGACGCCCTCTGATTCTCGGTTCCCCGGCGTATTAGGACGCCCTCTGATTCTCGGTTCCCCGGCGTATTAGGACGCCCTCTGATTCTTGGTTCCCCGGCGTGTTAGGACGCCCTCTGATTCTCTGTTCCCCGGCGTGTTAGGACGCCCTCTGATTCTCTGTTCCCCGGCGTGTTAGGACGCCCTCTGATTCTCTGTTCCCCGGCGTGTTAGGACGCCCTCTGATTCTCGGTTCCCCGGCGTGTTAGGACGCCCTCTGATTCTCTGTTCCCCGGCGTGTTAGGACGCCCTCTGATTCTGGGTTCCCCCGGCGTGTTAGGACGCCCTCTGATTCTGGGTTCCCCGGTGTGTTAGTACGCCCTCCGTTCTTGTTCTCTGGTGTTTTAGATGTTCCTGCTTCCCTTGTGCCCCGGCGTTTCCCTCACGCCCCGGCGTTCTCTTCCCCAAGCCCCGGCGTTTCCCGCACGCCCCGGCGGGTTCCCTTGGCGTTTCTGTATGCCAGTCGTGCTCCAGCGTATGTTTTGAGCTCTGGCGTTGTCGTACGCCTGTCCTTCCCTTTGGCGTTGTCGTACGCTTGTTCTTCCCTCTGGCGTTGTCATACGCCTGTTCCTTCCCTCTGGCGTTGTCGTACGCCTGTTCCTTCCCTCTGGCGTTGTCGTACGCCTGTTCCTTCCCTCTGGCGTTGTCGTACGCCCGTTCCTTCCCTCTGGCGTTGTCGTACGCCCGTTCCTTCCCTTTGGCGTTAAGTACGCCCGTTCCTTCCCTTTGGCGTTAAGTACGCCCGTTCCTTCCCTTTGGCGTTAAGTACGCCCGTTCCTTCCCTTTGGCGCTGTCGTGCGCCCGTTCCTTCCCTTTGGCGCTGTCGTGCGCCCGTTCCTTCCCTTTGGCGCTGTCGTGCGCCCGTTCCTTCCCTTTGGCGTTGTCGTACGCCCGTTCCTTCCCTTTGGCGTTAAGTACGCCCGTTCCTTCCCTTTGGCGTTGAGTGCGCCCGTTCCTTCCCTTTGGCGCTGTCGTGCGCCCGTTCCTTCCCTTTGGCGCTGTCATGCGCCCGTTCCTTCCCTTTGGCGCTGTCGTGCGCCCGTTCCTCCCTCTGGCGATGTCGTGCGCCCGTTCCTCCCTCTGGCGCTGTCGTGCGCCTGTTCTTCCTCTGGCGTTAGCGCGCCTACTCCTTCCCTCTGGCGTTAGTACGTCTGGCCTTGCCCGTTTTGCCTTGTGGCAATGTTCGCCTGACTTTCCTTGTGGCGATGTTTGCTTTTCAGCATCTGCTAGACGTTCTTGTTTTGCCTACCAGGGGTTGTTAGAGACCCCTTTTAGTCCGCTTTTGTTTTTCCTTTTGTTTCAGATCGCCCTGAGTGGGTAATTTTTTGTTTGATTTTGGCCCACCATCCGTACCACCCTCCACCCACCCTGCTTTGATCTGTTTGGTTTGACCCTAGCCCGCCATCCGTACCACCCTCCACCCACCCTAGGTTGGTTGTTGTTTAGTTTGTTAGGCCGTCCGGAGACCGGCCTTGAGGGGGGGGGGGGGGGTAATGTCATGGTTTAGTTTTGATTCGGCTTTTGTTGCCATTGGTTTTCGGTTTTTCCACCTTGTTTTAGTTTTAGTTAGGGTTTGACTTTATTTATTGTTTTTAGTTTCTCCTTCCCCTCACTTCAGCCTTCCCTTCCACCCAGCCTTCACTTCACTCTCCTTGCAGTCAGTCACACCTGTTAGTAATTATTCAGTCAGATGCATGTCACCTGTTAGTCTTCCTATTTAAACCTCCCTCTGCCTCACTTTAGTGCTGGTCCATCTTCTGTTATCATCCACTCCATGCCAGTCCTCGTCCTTGCCTTGGAAGGTCTATTTCTGTTTTCTGATTTAAGGTTAGTCCTGCCTCGTTGAAAGACTTTGTGCCTCACCGTTGTTCCTGGGAAGCCACTCTGAGAAAGCTCAGCTCGATGCCATGGTGTCCCCAGTGATCTGCTAACCTGACTAGCCGCTCTGAGAAGGCTCTGCTCTGTGCCATGCCACCCAGCTTCGTTGGACTCTCTCTCTCCTGGCCGTCAGCCCCTACCTTCATCTGCACCCTTGAGCCTCTGTATTCCAGCATCTCTGGTTACTTCATCCATCAATCATCTACCCTACAATAAACCTCTCAAACTTTTGTCCTGCGTGTGTGTTCTGAGTTAATTGATAAACAAATCTTGACAGATGTATTTTACGAAGCTTGTTGTATCTTAAAGGCGCCTCTTTGAATCTTAGTCAAACCCTTGTGGGGTTAATAAAATTCCAAAACATACCTATATATGTTTTAGATGGTTTAAATTAAACTTTGTTAGAAAAGTAAAAGAAAATCCTTCTTATCTTTGCGAGCTTCTACCATCTTTGTGTCCAGACCAGAACCTTTTGTCCGAATGCGTTTGACCCTCTTATCGCTCGCTAATAACAGCTCTGACTTAAAACAATTAACATCCTAGGGGTTTAATAATAATCTTGATTGCTTTTAATCTGAAAGTTTTCTCCTAAGCGCATCCGCCGATGTGTTTGTTTCTAATGTGTGTTTTGTTTTTTTAATTGTGTACAGGAAAATCTGAAGTGAAATGCATGAAGTCGTGTCTACAGAACTCATCTGTGTCTGTTGTCGAAGGTTGTCCGATGCCTCATAGTCGTTGCTATCGTCCATTTTCAGTCCAATGTCTGAGTTCAGCAGCACAACATTCTCCTTCCGTTCAAGAGCCCATCCTTCAGTCCTCACGCCTGCAAACAGAATGAATTCTGCCAGCATTTTTTGCCAAAGAAACGCTCCATAGGTTGAAAAGAAATTACAGCAAAGCAGTCACAAACATTTTAACTACAGTGTTCCCTCTAAAATGACAAACATAAAGAAATAAAAGGATAAAAAATAAATCAAACTCTGCCTCTGACAAAATAAAACTCAAAACCGGATCAGGCTGAAGTCAATGACATCACCTTTTCTCCTTGTCCCAAGGATCAGCCCCCCGGTCACTGCGGCACTGTTTTGGTATTCACTCGCATCTGAGAATGTCTAAAATGAGACTAAATCTCTATGTTAGCACATTCCTATCATATTGACCAGGTTTCTTTGCAAAGAAAAGGAAGCAGAAAGATAGAACTGTTAATAGCAGAAAGCAACAAACATTTTTTAAGACACCACCTTTCTTCTGCTGGAAGATCTCTTGGTTAAAACTTAGCATAATTTAGTGTCCAAATATGATTTTGACTCCTTACTGTACTGCTAGACCTGTCTTCTCAGAGTCTTCTGTTGGCAGAAAGGTGGCGTCTCCTTTAATCTGAAAGCAATAACTCAGAGAAAACAAGAGTGTTAATAGCATGCAGTTAAAACCCTGGTCCCCTTAGTGTCACTTTAACGTGATGTTTTTTTTCTCTTGCTGATCCTGGGAAGGTATCTATTCCTCACCTTTCTTTTGAAACATCTCTAAAAGAAAAAAAACAAAAAAAACAAAAAGACAAAAAAATTGTCTTTTCCAATATGTCATACATTTTTAACTTAGTACAACTTTTGAGTTCTTTTGGTCCTTTGACCATGTGTATTTACCGTTAGTAATACTTTTATTCATATATAACTTTCCAAATCTCAATTGGTCAAAGGGTGAAACCTTAAAGCAAGGATTTTGTCTTTTAGGTTTCTGAGCTTCTAGTGTTTCTCTATAAATGATAAGAATTTCCCGTAAGCACATTGGGAAGACTGCCCAAAACAAAACCGAGATTAGAATTAGTATTCAACCCTTCAGAAGCTGGCTTCATTTTATTTTTCCCTCTGACATAGTTTTCGTGCACCCAAACCAGAACACACTGACCCAGCCTCGCCATAAACATTCAGATGTTTACATCATGGTCAGATTTGTTTATCATATCTTTTGTCCTGGCACCGTTAAACTGTCCCTCTGAGGTTCGACTTAGCTCAGCATGTCTGGATAACATCAGATGTTTTTGTAACTGATGACGCGTTTTATGTGGCCTTCTGATATTTTGACGCTTCTCAAAATGCCCCCTTTGCTGATTCAAATTCTAAGTAAAAAGAAATAAAATACATCAATAGAAAAACCCTTAGAAAAGCAAATAGCAATTCATATTAATTTCCATACAGTTTACTCAAAGCCAAAGCACAGTTTTTCCATATATTTAAATCAAAGACCATGTATTCTAAACTTCTTTCAAATTGACTGGTTTGTGATGAATCATTATTGTGACAAGCAATAAGATCTCAGTAATTCCATATTACTTTAGAGCTAAGACAAATGATGGGGTCACTGCCTAATTCTATAGTGGAGTAAACCCAACAAGCTTCTATGTACAGCTCATTGCCAGTTACAATTTTCTAACAAAGCTGAAATATTTTCGTTTAAACCATGTTAATCTCTCCGTGTATCAGTCTAATTCGGGCCGGATATTTAATGTGGGAAAAACAAACCTTGTTATTGAAATCTCTCTTTTCCCTCTTTTTAGTTAACATAGTCCATGCTTAAAATGTCATTTGAATTACGGAGCTGCAGTTCTCCCAAAACAAATGAACATCTTGAAACCATGAACATTTATCATTTTAACCGAATTAATGAACGTTTAGCTACATACGATACATACATACGTACAGTTACATACAAACGATGACATTCAGACAGACAAACATGTGCAGGCCTGCTTTTTTCACTATCTTAAATAGTTCTATGTTTTTCATAATTTTTAAACGTCAATGCTGAAAGATGCTTTCAATGTGTTAAGTTCCCGCTTAGTTTAAAAAGTGGAGAGCGTGCGCTGGCTACGACCCCCGAATGTTTCGTCCACACACGGCTTTACGCTTCAGTCCCGCAAGGATACAACTCTTTGTCTCGCAGAAACCTGGACACTTACCCATTTTTGAAAGTTATACGTCGTTATTAGCAGTTCAGAACACTTTTACCCGTAACGGAAGTGTCTCATGTCAGTCCCCCTGTAAACGCTTCCCCGGTGCAACGTCCTTTTAGTTCCGTTTCCGTTTCCTGTTTTTATTCATTTTATTCAATTTTCGCTTTTCTTTTTTTTCTCTTAATTTTATTTTTATTATTTAGTAGCAGTACTGCAATAAAATAAAATAATAGTAATAATAATAATAACCCCTATGTGAGAAATGTCCATGTTTAATCAAATCATTTCAAATCATTTATGCATGTCATGCTTCTGGGCCCCTACTTTTTCAGCATGAAATCGAACCTCCCACCCTGGGGCAAGGCTTGACCCTGAAAAAATCTGCCTTTGACCCATTACACGGACTGTTCTGCATCCAGACTTTTTTTTTTTTTTTTTATTTATTTTATCCTTTTTTTGTTTTTATTATTATTTTCTACTTGTCCTTAGCACGATCGACCAACTAAAATGAAAGGCCTCACATCTGATGGTCGCCTTTTTGGTATAATGGTCGGGGTCCCCACTTATCAAAGCTGCGAACGTCTTCGCAACAGTCAAGGACTTAAGCATCCCTGCCGCTTTCATCCACAACAGAAGTGGACAGGCTCTTGTACAAAACCAAGACAAGAGGACTTTAATTGACCAGCTGCAAACTGCTCAGCCGGTCACCCGTTCTCCAGGTGAAAATCACTCTGCCCCTCCTCCTCCCAGCATGAGAGTCCGCATTTCAGCTGAAAATGTATTTTAATTATATTTTGAATTTTAGTTCAATGTTAAAACCTTAGTCACTGTTCTGTATTGTGAATCCTGTCTTATATAAATATAATTAATTATTTCTACCGGCTTTTACTTTTACTACCTTTTAGGTTTACAGTTTTAAATTTTAAAATTTCTTGAGGTATTCTTTAAAATGGGGTTTAAATTTTAAAAGCTTGCAAGCATTTTTGAGCAATTGCGTTAGTTTTTTAAAAGAGCTGGAAAATAATCCCCTTACCGTCTCATGAAAGAAAGGTTCGGATCTTCGCGCCGACGCCCCAGAGACGCTCCGAGACCAGGAGCTCCTCCACGTCCCTTGAAAATCCATTCGGGGTACCAGAGGCCGGATAACCTCTCCGGGCTGGCGAAAGCAGCTCCTGTCCCCGGACTCCCTGGCTCGTCGGTCGGAGATCTTGTTCGTTGACGCCAAATTGTTATGGAAGTTTTTGGTGGAATTCTAAACAATAGTAACTGAGTTCCCATCTTTACTAAATGAGGAGACGGCGGTGATATAGTTCCAGCACCTTTATTGAGAAACAGAATAGAGATCACATAGATGGAAAGTAATCGCACCCCACGGTCCCGCTGCAGTCTGCGTCTGCCCTGTCTCTGTCTGTCTCACTTTCCGGCTTCCCCTAATACTGCACCGTGGCCTTGGTTTGAGACATAACAAAGACAGTCTATCATAGACAACAATCATTCTACGCAGCATTCAGCCTTGCACTCGGCAAACAGTGGATCTTATACACAGACATCAGGTCTCCAGGCCTCCTCTGTCCGAGTGGTGTGAGGCCATAGTGACTTCAGAATAATAATTCTTATAACACTGAGGTCAGGAGGTGAGGAAGTCTAGCAGCCAGTTGCACATCCGTGTATAGATATATATATATATGTATATATATATATATATATATATTATATATATATATATATATATATGTATGTGTGTGTGTGTGTGTGTGTGTATGTAGTTGTATCAACATCTGCATGCCTTGATTTTATATATATGTCATGGTTTAAGTTTTGTTTGGCTTCTTTGTTAGTTTGTAGTTCACTTAGCTCTCCCTTGCTCAGCTTTAGTCACTCCTCTGGACACTAATTAGTTTTCATTCCCGTCACCTGTCAGGCAGCAATTACCCCTGATCTGTTGCCACCTGTGTTCACCTCTTTATAAGACTCACCTCATTCTGTTCTCGTCGCCTGTCCATAGCGTTCACTCCCGCTCAGTCTCTGCCAGTATTCTTGTCAGCTCCGTTTTTGTTACCGTCAGCCGTAAGACTCCTTTCAACCTGGTTTTTGTTACAGTCAGCCTTTAGACTTTTTCCGTCAGCTTTGTTCTCTCCAGTGCTCGTCTCAGATGTTCTGCTCTCCAGTATTCGGCTCAGAAGATCTGCTCTCAGGTCCACGGCGCCGACGCTCCGGTCTCAAGTCCTCGGCTCTGACGCTCCGGTCAACGGCTCTGACGCTCTGGTCTCAAGTCATCGGCTCTGACGCTCCGGTCTCAAGCTCTGACGCTCTGGTCTCAAGTCATCGGCTCTGACGCTCTGGTCTCAAGTCATCGGCTCTGACGCTCCGGTCTCAAGCTCTGACGCTCTGGTCTCAAGTCATCGGCTCTGACGCTCTGGTCTCAAGTCATCGGCTCTGACGCTCTGGTCTCAAGTCATCAGCTCTGACGCTCCGGTCTCAAGTCTTCGGCTCCAGAGTTCCTCCGGGTCAGTCTCTCCACTCGCCTCCTGCCGGCCAACTTCTGCACCCTACACCTCCGTCTGTTGAAAGACTCTAGTCCCATCATCATCCATCTTCCACACTATTCAATAAAACTCATTCCTAAGAACTTGCTCTGTGTGTGCGTGCTGTGTCCGGGTTCATCCTCGAAAAATATATCATAACATTATGGACCGGCCAAGGGATGAACCCGAGCACGCACAGAGCCCGGTGCAGAAGTTGGTAGGATCTGCCCCGCCTCCGGTTCATCTTGCCTTGGTCGCCGTGCGGCGACGCCTTGCTTCTGTTTTGGTCTCGCCTTGGTCGCTGGATTGCGACGTCACGCTTCCGTTTCGTCTGCCGGGGTCGCATCCGCGACGCCCCGCCTCTGACTTTGTTTCCTGGTTCCGCCTCCTACGCTGCGCAGCCGTTAAGGACGGCGCTCCTCGTCGTCGCTGCCCAGCGTTAACTTTTACTGCTGCCCAGCATATTAAGACTTTGCTGCTCAGCGCTTTCTGGTTTCTGTTTTTGTTTTGAGTTATTTTTTGGGTCCTCGTGTTTTGAGTTAATTAACGTTCCTTAGTTTTTCAGTGTTTTTTGATTTCTTAGAGTTTTTTAGGTTTGGTTTGTTGTGTTCTAGTCTGCTTTTGTTTCTAGCCTTTTTGTATATTTTTACTGTTTTAGAAGAATTATTTTCGCCTTCTGTTCTTTAGTTAGGCTCATCCTTAGTTTTTTGGTTTACTTAGGATTTTTTTGGGATTTATGTTGCTTTTGAGTAATTGGGTTTTATTTTGTTGTTTTGTCCGGGGTTTTCGTGTCCCAGGTTATTCTAGTCATTCGGGTTCTTCTTTAGTATTCTAGTTTTTGGTTTTCTTAGTCAGCTAGTTTGGTTTTTGTGTCTTTTCTAGCTTTATTTACTTAGTTGCAGTAGTTAATATTTTACTAGAGTGTTTTTGGTTTCTTTCAATTCTTTTGGTTTTGTTTTTATTTTCTAGTTCGGGCTTGTCCTCCGTCTTCTTGTTTTAGCCAAAGCCCTGATTTAGTGTTCTAGGTTCGCCTTTAGTCTTCTGAGTTTTGTTTTTGAGCTCCAGTTTCTTTACCTTAGACTCCCTGTTCTGTTCCGTTTCATAGTTTTGCTTTAGCGTTTGGTTCCTTTCCTAGTCGTTAGTCTTGTTTTGATTTGACAGTAGATCCGGTTTTAGCCCTGTATTTTCTGTCCTAGCCCTGTAGTTTCTGTCCTAGCCCTGTAGTTTTAGTCTTGTTCTGAATTTGTCTTTTTTTCTTTAAGTTTTGTTCGTCTTTATTTTTTCCCCTTAGTATTTTTGTATCTGATCCTGCGCTTTCTAGGTCCCTACGCCCTTCATCTCCTGTTTTCTTTGTTTGTTTTTGCCCTGTCTAGGTTAGTTTAGTTCCCCTCAGTAGTTGTTTGTTTCTGTCTTGCCCTAGTGTCTCTGATCTGTTCCCCTAGCCCTCTTGTTGTTGTGGTTCCCCTGTTTAGGCGCATGCAGGTCGCCGCCAGAGCCCTCCGGCGCTCCCTCTCGGTTCCCCGGCGTGTTTGGACGCCCTCTGTTCTCGGTTCCCCGGCGTGTTTGGACGCCCTGTCTCGGTTCCCCGGCGTGTTTGGACGCCTTCTGTTCTCGGTTCCCCGGTGTGTTTAGACACCCTCTGTTCTCGGTTCCCCGGTGTGTTTAGACACCCTCAGTTCCCTGGTGTTTAGATTCCTGGCGTTTTAGAAGTTCCTGTTTTCCTTGTGCCCCGGCGTTTCCCTCACGCCCCGGCGATCTCTTCCCTAGCGCCCCGGCGTTTCCCTCACGCCCTGGCGATTTTATCTCTAACGCCCCGGCGTTTCCCTCACGCTCCGGCGAGTTTCTCCCTAGTGCCCCGGCGTTTCTCTCGCGCCCCGGCGATCTCTACCCTGGCGCCCCGGCGTTTCCCTCACGCCCGGCGATCTCTTCCCTTGCGTCCCGGCGTTTTTCTTCACGCCCCGGCGATCCTTCTTTCCTCGCGCCCCGGCGTTTCCCCACGCCCCGGCGTTCTCTTCCCCAAGCCCCGGCGTTACCCTCACGCCCCGGCGGGTATCCCCTGGCGTTTCTGTATGCCAGTCGTGCTCCAGCGTTTGTTGTTGAGCCCTGGTGTTTTAAGTATGCCTGTTCTTCCCTCTGGCGTTGTCGTACGCCTGTTCTTCCCTTTGGCGTTGTGTACGCCCGTTCCTTCCCTTTTGGCGCTGTCGTGCGCCCATTCCTTCCCTTTGGCGTTGTGTACGCCCGTTCCTTCCCTTTGGCGTTGTCGTACGCCCGTTCCTTCCCTTTGGCGTTGTCGTACGCCCGTTCCTTCCCTTTGGCGTTGTCGTACGCCCGTTCCTTCCCTTTGGCGTTGTCGTACGCCCGTTCCTTCCCTTTGGCGTTAAGTACGCCCGTTCCTTCCCTTTGGCGCTGTCGTGCGCCCGTTCCTTCCCTCTGGTGCTTGTGCACGCCTGTCTTGTCTCCCTGGTGTTTCCTTTCGCCTGTTTCCCAGAGTTCTCTGGACTTTCGGTTCCCCAGAGTTTTCTAGCCTCTTTGGTTCCGCCGTGCTTTTGACCCCTGGTTTCCCTGTGTTCTCTAGCCCCTTTAGTTCCCTAGTGTTCTCTAGCCCCTTTGGTTCCCTGTGTTCTCTAGCCTTTGGTCCTCCGTGTTCGTGACCTTTTGGTTTCCCGTTTTCTCTAGTTTCGTTGGTTCCCCAGTGTTTCTCCTAGGCTTTTGGTTCCCCTGTGTTCTGTTTTTTGTTTGACTCTTGCCCGCCTTCCTGGGACCCCCTCCACCCACCCAGGGTAGAGGTTCTAGGCCGTCCGGGGTCCGGCCTTGAGGGGGGGGTAGTGTCATGGTTTAAGTTTTGTTTGGCTTCTTTGTTAGTTTGTAGTTCACTTAGCTCTCCCTTGCTCAGCTTTAGTCACTCCTCTGGACACTAATTAGTTTTCATTCCCGTCACCTGTCAGGCAGCAATTACCCCTGATCTGTTGCCACCTGTGTTCACCTCTTTATAAGACTCACCTCATTCTGTTCTCGTCGCCGGTCCATAGCGTTCACTCCCGCTCAGTCTCTGCCAGTATTCTTGTCAGCTCCGTTTTTGTTACCGTCAGCCGTAAGACTCCTTTCAACCTGGTTTTTGTTACAGTCAGCCTTTAGACTTTTTCCGTCAGCTTTGTTCTCTCCAGTGCTCGTCTCAGATGTTCTGCTCTCCAGTATTCGGCTCAGAAGATCTGCTCTCAGGTCCACGGCGCCGACGCTCCGGTCTCAAGTCCTCGGCTCTGACGCTCCGGTCATCGGCTCTGACGCTCTGGTCTCAAGTCATCGGCTCTGACGCTCCGGTCTCAAGCTCTGACGCTCTGGTCTCAAGTCATCGGCTCTGACGCTCTGGTCTCAAGTCATCGGCTCTGACGCTCCGGTCTCAAGCTCTGACGCTCTGGTCTCAAGTCATCGGCTCTGACGCTCTGGTCTCAAGTCATCGGCTCTGACGCTCTGGTCTCAAGTCATCAGCTCTGACGCTCCGGTCTCAAGTCTTCGGCTCCAGAGTTCCTCCGGGTCAGTCTCTCCACTCGCCTCCTGCCGGCCAACTTCTGCACCCTACACCTCCGTCTGTTGAAAGACTCTAGTCCCATCATCATCCATCTTCCACACTATTCAATAAAACTCATTCCTAAGAACTTGCTCTGTGTGTGCATGCTGTGTCCGGGTTCATCCTCGAAAAATATATCATAACAATATATATATATATATATATATATATATATATATATATATATATATATATATATATATATATATATATATGTGCGTGTGTGTGTATGTAATTGTATCAACATCTGCATGCCTTGATTCAAATGAAATGAATTCAGTCTTTAACCTAGGGTGACCACCTGTCCCGCGTAGCGCGTGCGCGCACAGCGTTTGAAGCCCAATTCATGCGTCCCGCAAATTGAGACCGTGTCACGCATAATCAATGCTTTCTCAAAAAAAAGTTGGTCGCTCTATCCACCTTATTTTCGAACGACGAAGTAACTATGGCCACAGCTTCAAACTATTCATGACTGAGAGGATGACATGAAGAAGTGCCTCATATAACGTACGAGGACATTTTAACCTGTTTCGTGTCGTCACTTGGTGCGGGCAGTGCGACTTTACCGAGGCGAACCTCCGCAGTGAAAAAGTTGAATCGGTGTTAATAAATATCAACAAGGATAACCTGGTATTCATGGAGGCTGTTGGCCGTTCAAGCCAAAACTAGTCCGACGTCCACGCTGCTGGATCCTGACTGCATCAACCGGCTCTACCGAGACGGCCGAAGCGCTCTGGTGCTGCGGCTCCAAGGGAAGCCTTCAGTGATGCAGCGGCGACCTTATGGAAGGTAGGCTAATGAATGGTCTGATTCAGAAACATCCTGGCTGTTGGCTCGTTGTGATTAGATTGCTGGTCAGTTAATTTTGTAATGTTTTGGATTAAACTGATGTTATAAGTGGACATCTAAACATTCTGCCCACTTCATGTTTTGGCTTGAAAAGGTTTGAGTCCTAAAGGTGACCCCAAAGTCCTAAAAGTGTCCCCAGGATGTTGAACAGTTTTTTTTTCCTGCGCCTGCCTTTACCAACATCCAAGTTCACCATCCTTCCTCCCCCTTCTCGTTCTGTGAACCTCTGGAGTCGTGACTTAAGACTTTTGTACAGTTCCTGTGGTGTAGAGCAACTACAATTCCTGTTAATCCTTTAATTTTAAATTATAATTTATTTAAAGTGAATAAATTGTAATGAAAAATAAATAAAATTAAATAGCTAAAGTAAATCGGAATTGGAAGTGCATCTGTTCATTGAATGTTCAACGTATTATGAATCTTTATTTAGAAAGAAAGCTGACAACAGCTGAAACCCAGGAAGCTCTTAAAAGCATGCCTAATAAAAAGGCTCCAGGTCCAGATGGATTCCCCACTGAGTTTTACAAAGAGTTCTGGAATATACTAGCCCCAACGTTCCACAGAATGTTGCAGGAAATACAGGAAAAAGGTAGATTTCCAAATAATATGAACTCTGCCACCATCAGCCTTCTGCTCAAGCCAGACAAAGATCCTGTGTTGCCCACTAGTTATCGTCCCATATCCTTAATTAATGTGGATATTAAGATAATCTGTAAAGCTTTTGCAAAAAGATTAGACAAAGTAACTCCTCTCATAATACATCCAGATCAAACTGGTTTCATCAGAGGAAGGCAGTCATCCACAAATACACGCCGATTACTTAATTTAATTGATTATTCCTACAGTAAAAACATTAAAACCAATATATTGTCTTTAGACGCAGAAAAAGCATTTGATAGAGTAAATTGGAAATTTTTATTCGCTACTCTTCATAAATTCGGTTTTGGCGATTTATTCATAAACTGGTTAAAAATTCTATACAATTCTCCAACAGCCTGTGTCAGGACAAATAATCAAATATCTTCCAGTTTTTGTCTACAGAGGGGCACCAGGCAAGGATGCCCTCTTTCTCCATCACTTTTTGCCATCTTTATAGAACCTCTAGCAGCAACAATCAGACAAACAAAAGCTGTAAAAGGTATAAAATGCATGAAAATAGAGCACAAGATTAGTCTGTACGCGGATGATGTATTACTTTATCTCCAGCATTCAAATAATTCTCTTTTACAAGTAATTAGAATACTAGAATCTTTCTCTAAAGTATCAGATTACTCGTTAAACTGGTCTAAATCTACGGTACTGTCAATTAATTGCTGTCTCGAAAACTCCCTAAATTTACAAATGCAATCAGGAAATATTAAATATTTAGGTATTACTGTGTCGAATAAATTAACAGATTTACTTAAACTTAACCATGCCCCACTTTTAAACAGGATAGAAGAGGACCTTGAAAGATGGAAATCGCTTCCAATCACACTTATGGGTAGGGTAGCTTCAATAAAAATGATGGTCCTACCTAGAATTAATTATTTATTTTCAATGATCCCCAATAAACCATCATCTGACTGGTTTAAATCTCTAGACTCTGCCATTTCTAAATTTCTTTGGAAAGATAAACCCCCACGTATTAGCTTAAAGACAATACAGAAGACTAAAGACAGGGGAGGACTAGATCTGCCTAACTTCCATAACTATTACTTAGCAAATAGGCTACAATACATCTCTAAATGGATAAAAAATACTCTTTTAGATGAGCCTTGGTTAGATATAGAACAGGAAATGTGCAATAATATCATGATTTCAGATCTGCCGTTTATTAGCTCAAATATAAAACGGCATACATGCTTCAAAAATATCAACATTAGCTCTACTCTGACAGCATGGTGGGAGTTCCTCAAAATGACAAAGTCATCACTTATCCCATGCAGTCGTACACCTATCTGGAATAACCCTGATATCCTACAAAATAATAAAATGATAAACTTTACATACTGGAAGAATAAAGGTATTAAATATCTGGAACATCTACTTGACGGAACCGAGTTCATCAATTTTGCTAAACTAAATATGCAATATGGCATTAGTAAAAATAAATTCTTGGAATATGAACAACTTAAATCTATAATTAAAAATAAATATGAGCATATTAATGGTGGTTTACAAGTCCCAACTAATATAATACAGTTCTTAGATTTAACCCCCCCAAACTACTGTCTAAATTATACAGGACACTGACTAAAATAGATGATTCGATATCTCTTCCTATAATGAAGTGGGAAAAAGATTTATCAGGCACCTTTGAACAAAATTTCTGGGCTCAGACATGTCTAAGAACTTTCAAATTGACTAGAAACACCAACTTACAACTAATACAATACAAAATCCTTCACAGAGTACACTACACAGGACAAAGATTATTCAAGATGGGTCTGGCACAATCTAATATCTGCCCACACTGCATAGGCAATCATCCTGATAATTATATTCATGCGTTATGGTTATGCACACCAGTCCAGAGGTTCTGGACACAGATATGTAAGGACTTATCAAAGTGCTTGAGCTGTAAAATTACACCTTCCCCATCAGTTTGCCTGCTCGGTAATTTTGAGGAAAGTCCTCTGAAAAAAGAAATAGTTTACATGGTTTTTACTGCTTTATGCATCGCAAAGAAAACTATCCTCATGAATTGGAAAAGTAAACAAAATCTCAGTATCAATCAGTATAGAGATCTTTTGTTGGATCATATTAATCTAGAGACAGCATCTGCTTCCACATCTGATTGGTCTCTTTGGGCTCCTCTGATCAACACCATCACTTAGTGGAATAGGGGGCGGTGGGTTGCTTCCTGCAGGGCGCAGTGGCTGGATGGAGGGGTTCCTGGGGCCCTGGGGGCACTTGGAGTAGGGCGCCTGGTGGATCTGGCACCGGGGTCTGTTGCCCCCATCTGGGAGGAGTTTGGGAGGCCTACGGGTGGCCCACAGCGGCCGCTTGCGGCGCTCTTTGGGAGCTGCGTGTTGACGGACGTGGGTTACTGACCTGGTAGCTGTGCTGCCGCTGGGTGGGTCCGGGGTGGGTCTGGGGGTCTGGGGTCCCCGGGGCGCGGCGCCCTCGGGCGCGGGCCCCGGCGGGGCCTCGGGGGTTCCGGTTCCGGGGGGGCGCCGCTTTTGGTGTGGGCCGGCGCGCGCCCGGGTGTCCGCCCCTGCACGGGGCCTCTGGTGCGCTGGGGGGCCTCGGGGCCCGTTGAGGTGGTAGGGGGGCATGGTCATTAACACCTCTGGGCAGATGCTCTTCTCCTTCATTGGATAGGCACTCTGCCAGTGGGGGGAGGGGGAAAGGAGGGGGAGTAGGGACCTACCCAGCCTGGATGTCTACTGTCGAATGTATGGTGAGTTGTTTGAACGTTAGTGTTGGGGAGGGATTAAATCTACGGGAGGGGGGGGTTGGGGGCGTTGACGTTCTGGTGGGCTTGTGTCCGGCCCCCTGTCCCGGTCCTGGTCCGTGTCGTCTTCCGGAGCGGGTTTCACCTGGGGGTGGGGTTTGGGATGGCTCGTGCGGGCCGGCTGGCCGGTGTCCCACCCTCTTATTATTATTATTATTATTATTATTATTATTATTATTATTATTATTTATTTAGTTTAAGTAGGCTTGGTGGGTGGGCTGGGGGGGGTTGAGGTGTTGGTCCTGGTGGGTGGTTGGCTGGCGGGCCCTGCGGCCTCTCCCTGTCCCCCGGGCTACGGTGGTGCCGCTGGCGGGGCCCCCTTCTCTGGGTGGGGCTTTCGGGGAGCGGGGGTGCCTATTGGAGTCAGTAGGGGAGCTGGCTCCCTGGGTTGGCTTCCCAGTCATTTGCTCCCCATCCCCGGACTCCTCCCTCTGCCTGCTCCATCACGCCGCCACACATGTAGGTCATGAGGGAGGGGGCGTTACTGGAGGTTGCCACTTTCTGGTGACGCCCCTCTCCCCAATTTTATCATGCATCTTAGACACTTTCACTTCAAACATTTTTCACATCGCACACTCATATAGGCCATGGTAGGGGGGGGTGGGGGGAAGACGTCTGGGGGGGGGGCTTATGTTGTGTGGGCCTCACCTCGGACGGCTCCCTTCACCTCCTCTCCCACTTAGACATTGAGGGTTCTGGGCAGTCACACGGAGGGGGTGCGCTGGCAACAGCTACCTTCCGGAAGGGGGGTGGGCTGTGCCGTGCATCCCCTTCGGCGCTCCCAGTTTTTAAACGCACTTGAGAACAACATGCAACAACACAACATTTGAGCAGGCGTAGGGAGGGTCGGGGTCTTCTGCACACCCCCGTTCTCCGATGGCGGCAAGGAGTCTGGGGCCTGGAGGAGGTGCGGGCCACTGTGTCCGGGGTCTTGGTGGGGGGCTGCGGTGTGCAGTCAGCGGCTTGCCAGGTCTGGGGCTGATACCTCTGCTCCCTCCAGGGGGCGGGGGGCAGGGATGGCAAGGGTAAGGTGGGGGAAGGGAGGGGGTTTATTAGGTATTTAGGGGGAGGGGGGGGGCTCTGGCCGGGTGGCTCGTGCGGGTCGTGTTGGCCCGCCCTCTTGGGGGGGCCCGGTCCGGGGGGCGTCTGGTCTGGGGCCGGGGCCGGGGGTCGGGCACAAGCAGTCGTATAGTCAATTTGGGGTGACCCCCCCCCCCTTTGGTCAGTGTTGGATGTGAGTGTTATGTGGGAATGTGTGTACAGCGTCTTTTTTTTTTTTTTTTTCTCTGTGTGTGGTGAGTGGGGCACAAGGGAGGGATGGTGTGAATGAGTTTTTTTTTTTTTTTTTTTTTTTTTTTTTTTTTTTTTTTTTTTTTTTTCCCAGGTATGGGTGTGGTCCGCTCCCTCTCCCAAGAACATCTCAAGTCTCCGCTAGGTGCGGAGCCCATCCCCCCACGTCCTGCCCTCCTCCACTTCGTTGGCGGGCGCCTTGGCCCCCTGGCGCGTTGGTTGGCTTCGGGTTAGGGGCGGGTTCCCGGGCGTGGGCCGGCCCACTCCCGGCGGCCTCTTCGCGGGGCCTGGCCCCCCGGGGGGCGGCCGGGGCCCTTGTCGCGGGGGCGGGGCGCCCCTGGGGCCTCTGGCCCTCAGGGCCCATGGCCGGGACCACTTCAGCGGGGCTAGCTGCCGGCGGAGCCCACGGGCTCGTCTCCGCGGCTCTTGAGGGCGTCGGCGTTGCGGTGGCTGGGGGATTTCCTCGGGGTCGTCTCTGCTCCTTCCTTGGGGGGGGTGTTGCAGATATCCTGTGTCGGCCCCTCCTGGGCGACCTGCTTTAGGGACCCCTTTGGGAGTCCGGGGTTACGGGTCCCCTGACGCCTGCCTCTGTGCTCGGGGAAGGTGGGTCTTCGGTTCTCCACAATCACTATCAAGCTATTTCTGGATAATCTTCACCTAAACTAGTGCACTTTCACATCTCCCACAGGTGCTGGGTCCCAGGTATTAAGTGTTCACTTATATACAGTAATCTTATAATTTGTTTATTTATTTATTTATGTTCTTTCACTTTCTTTTTTCAAATATCACATTACACATATCAGCTTACATAATAATATATATGATTTAGCAATGGCATCTAGGTGTTATTCGAGTGTAGCTGTTGCTTTATGTCTGTTGGTTGTGCTGTTCTTTTTGTGTCTCTTTCCAGGTGATGGAGCAGACAAAGAAGGTTTTATCACTCTCTCCCTTTTATCTCCTCTTTCTTTCGCCTCTACTCTTTTTTTTTTTTCTTTCACTTTTTCTTCTTCCTTTACTCTCCCATTGTCATGTCCATATAATTTGAAATTCTCCTTGCAGGAATCACAATAAAGCTATTTACAAGCATAAATCAAGTGGAGCACTATGGCGAAAGCTGTTTGCTCCACTTGTAAAAGCAAAATCTGTCGAGCTCTATCTGGCATTGAGACATCAATTCCTATTGCCATATTGCTAGACAGGACACTGGGAAAAAAAAAGAAAAAAAAAAAAAAAAAAAAGAAAGAAATACACATTGGTTGGCCTATTCCTGAGCATACATCAGCAATTACACATGCTTATGGGAATAGGGCATTATTAATATACCATGTAAGGTGGTATGTGCTAGAAATGTGTAAACCACTATCAGTGAGTCTGCCCGTGAGGTGGGGGCACCGCCGCGCCAAGCAGTGTCCCACTTTGTCCCTCAGAAACATACCCCTTGTCCCCCCTTGGGCTTATTAGCAGGTGGTCACCCTACTTTAACCATTTTTGACTTATTTGATTTATTGTCATGAAACAAGGAGCTGAACATCCATGTCTAATTTACTGAGTAAAAGTAGGATGTCATATACAAAAGAAAACTAAGCATAACATTAAAATTGTGCATGCTCTGGAGTGTCTGACTTAAAAAGAAACAATGGAGGAAAGCTGGATTTCCATTTTGTTTCCCATCTGGACTCTGCTCAACTGTCTCAAACTATTGAACGATTTAAATTCTGAACACATTTAATAACCGAACATTTTGAACAATCAGTTTTTTCGTTTGCTTTCAGTGAGAGAAGTGAGCTCTTGCTTGCCCTGCTAGGATTTTAAACCATCTGACAGGGAGGAACAGAGAACTGACTGATGAATGATGCAGTGCTAAGTTAGGAGATCAGGATTATCATTCTTCAATCTTGTTACAGCTCCCTTTTTCTTTCCCTATCATAGCAGGAGCTCCATCTGTGGTGACTGAGATCACTTTTTTGGCTCTACTCCTTTCTTTTCCAACATCTTTTTAATGGGCAGGTAGATGTTTTCTCCTGTTGTACTGGTCTGAAGAGGTGTAATACCAGTAGGTCTTCGCAGAATGCTTTCTGTTCTGTGTTATAAAACCTAACATAAACTAACAGCTAAGCATTGTCACACATGTCAGTGGACTCATCCACGGCTAAGCCTTGGGGCCTTTTTCATTGCTTCGTCAAGCTGGGATAGCACATCCTGAGTTAAAACTTCACATTTCTTTGTAGCAGTTGATGCAGACATGGGGATTTGCTTTATTTTCTCACAAAGTTAAAGATCAGGCTGTTGTCTCTCACCGGCCCACCAGCTGCTCCACCTCCTCTTTGTAGTCCCGGTCACTGTCGTCTCTGATCAGGCCCACCACCGTCGTGTCGTCTGCAAACTTCACGATGTGATTGGTGGTGAACCTGGGGACGCAGTCATGTGTCATCAGAGTGAACAGCAGGGAGCTCAGGACGCAGCCCTGAGGGGAGCCCGTGCTGAGGGTGATGACATCAGAGGTGTTCTGTCCGACCCGGATCGACTGAGGTCAGGAGGTGATGAAGTCTAGCAGCCAGTTGCGAAGGGTTGTGCTGAAGCCCAGAAGTTCCAGTTTTTCCACCAGATGCTGTAGGATGATGGTGTTGAACGCTGAACTGAAGTCCAGGAACATGCTCAAGGGGGCGGGGCGTGGGTGGGCTTGGAACCTGTTAATAACTGCTTGCAGTTCTAGTTATTATTATTATTCTCTCATCTGATTAAATAATAAAAACGCTAATTACCACAATATTTGGAGCTACAAGCAAAAACAACATAAATGAACATTAAACAGGTGGTTATCTCTTACTCCATCATTCTCAGATCATGCAGGTCTTGTCTCATTCATTTTTCCTATTACTGACTATTTTTTCATGAGGAACTTTCATATATCCAAACTGAGCAGTAGAAAAGCGCACCTAAGCCTGAAAGGCTATGCTCATAAATCACAACCATAAATCAGCAAAACAACTTGTAATAACTCTACTTATAACTAACTATCTGAAATATAAACTAAAGGTCACCAATCAGTTCTAAAACAGACGGACCCTTGTTGATCCCTGGAGAACCAGCGTACCAGATTAGCGCCTTACAAGGAGTTTTCAATCATTCTGTTACATTTTATCTGAGTGTCTTTTACTCATGCGAGCAGCAACTCGTGGTCTTGTCTTGTTTTTTGTTGATTATTTTTTAACCTGGACACAAACCAAACATTTATCACAGGATCAGCCCTATCCAAATAAAATTAATAATTTAACACACTTACCATAACACAGGGCAGCTCTCCATCAGTTGCCACAGGTTGCGACAAAGAACTTCCACTTCTTCTTCTTCTGTTTTAAAAGTGGTGCGCTCTTCTTCTTCTGCTTCTTCGTGTTTTAATGGCAGCTGACATCCAAAAGCATCATTACCGCCCATCTAGTGGTGCGCTCTGTTCCTCATCTTTATGTTAACAGCAGCGCAGCCAGCTACCGTAACACCTGGTTCTGCGTGCAACAGCTCTACCGTAATAACAGTCTACACGCAACATTTCCCCCCTCGGTAAAATCTGGGACATTTCCGGGGACAGCTTTAGTCGGGGACAGGTGGTCCAAGATATTTCTGTGTGATGCTATCTTGTCAACATGAACCAAAATCTCTAGGATTATAGGAACACTTTGGTGAATGCGTGTTATGAACAATTACTGTTCTGAAGACTAAAGGGGCTCCAGCCCATTACTAGCAAGGTGTACCTAATAAAGAAGCTGCCGAATGTGTAGCTTCAGCCAGCTACATACCAGTGCCTTGGTAAATATGGCTGTTAATAGGGTCCCACTGCTAGATTTGGACTGGAAAGTCCAGTGATTGCTCCAGAATCGAAGGTTCTTCATTTTTCACCAAGGTACCTAGTTGAAAAGGTATGATTTGGACGTGTTTTCAAATGACGCTTTTTGTTTTGACACGTTTGCATACTGTTAGCACACAGGCTACATGATCAGACATTCAAATGTCTTCATATTCACCTTACAGCCCCGCCTCACCAAAGGGCTCTCAACTTTCTCAATGACCATCAGACACGCATTTCCCTGACTTCACACACGTTACATTCCTCATGCAGGCTAGGCTACTTCACTGTTCCTAATATTCATTTAAGACTCCATTCTTTCTTAAACTTTCTTTATGGAGAGTTTTCAAGACGCCACCAAAGAACCTCATGGGTATTTAATCGTCGATCTGACTCCCACTTGCCCAGACCGTTTCAGACTGAGAACTGGAATGCTCCCAGGAACGGAAAGACATTCTTGCCCACTGCTCACCCGACTTTCTCAAAGCCTTGTTTGGAATAGCTCTGAATATCTTAAAAGGTAACGTTAAAGTATCTCCTTCTCAACATAAAAAATTGGAAAAGCCGAAAAAGATCATCAGACTGCTGGCTGATAAAAGAACCGGTTTAAAACGCAAGCAGTCGGTTCGGAAAAATCAGACGGGTGGGTTTATTCTTCCTTTGCTGGGCGTCGTGGCCCCTTTATTAGGAGAGGTGCTGGGTGGTGTCATCAGGAGATGAGAGAAAATGTCTCTTAGGACGGCGCAAAAGATGTATCTGGTTTCACCGCATCAGTTCAAACGTCTGACCCCGTCAGAGCCTTCTATCAGACAGACGGCTGAAGAGGATTTGGATTCTAAAATGAGAGAGATACTGAATGAACCGGGACTGAGTTCTTATGAAATAATTAAAAGGTACAACGCTCTGTTGCAGAGATATCTCACTCTAATGAAGCAGGGTCAGCTGGACTTTAACTATGCAGCGTGACACTGTGCCTAAAAATAATGAGGCTGACTCTATCGGTCTTACAGCCTCTCCTGCAGAATTGGACCAAACCACTAACAAGGTTGTAAAAGCTCTACCTAACAGAGATCGCAAAAACGCTGAATACATACTGAAAAAGTTATCGGAAGTTGGCACGAGTTGGACCTCCAAAGGCGAATTTGTTTATCGTGATCGTGTGATGCGGGGGCTCACATTTGGTCCATTTGCTGAAAAACCTTCTGCTTCCGTTTAAGAGGAAAACACAGACCCAGGAACCTGTAGGTTGGACCCCGTTCATGGCGGTCCTGAAGGAGCTAAACATCCCCGTGTCGTCAGTCAGTAATCCACAAGCCCGCGACCAATACAGAGGCATGACAGAAACAGGCGTATCGGAGAGAAACGGTGATAAACCTGTCATGAAACGAAAAGGAAAAATCGCGCTGTCCCCTAAATTCCCCGGAATAGACTTTGAGGATCCAACCCCCGAGAATGGACGTGCTCGAAGCAAAAGAGTGAAAAACCCCGCATGGTTGAAATTTACACCCTAAAAGTCTGTTTGAAATAAAAACTGGAGAAAAGAATTTGTAATAAAGATACTTTAATGTTTCAAATTATTCATGCGTACAGTGTTTTTTTTCTTTTAGACTAGTTACAGTTCCATGATTAAACGAGCACGAGTCCCTAGTTTTGATACATTGCTGATATTTTTTCACAAAATCATATACCATGACATCATTTTTATAAACATCATCGTCGTAGGTAGCCAATATTTCATGGACCGAAAGCCCACAGGCTTTATGACACAGATAATAAACACAGTGGTGACCGCACACGGTTGATGGAGTGTCTTGAAGTTGACGATTATGATACAATATTTTCGAGGATCTCTCTTTCAAAAATGTCAGTATGCTTGACGGATAAAATTCTAAATCAGGACTGAATCCGTAAGAGTCGAAAAAGGTGGCTCGATCATTCTCCAAAGTCAAAGCTAGCCAGTGTTCTCCAGGCATGTGTGAAGGGTGAGTGTTGACGATGAAAAAAGCGGGTCCTTTGTACGTGCGTTTCAGTAGCGGGAGCTGATCGGATGCCCAGACGCCGTAAAATAAGTCCCCCAGCAGATGATGCATCACACTCTCTATCTCGTGGTTATTCATGTTTTAATAACAATCCACCAGGACCTGCCTTTTTAAGTCGATTACCAAAATTGAGTCGTAACACGCATACACAATCAGGGTGGTTGTGTGAGGCAGAGGAACTCTGAATCTCATTTCCAGCCTCAAATTCCCGTTACACACCGGTGACAAAGCGTCAGCGTCCTCGCTCGGATTGAGATTGAAGACAAACAGGGAAAACCCGTTGTTAAATTCCTCATGAGCGATACTTAAAGGAAGGTCTTTTAAATGACGACCTGTAGCGGTGAACATGTTGTAATATTCCCTGACTGAAATACCGTCGTTGAATTGAGGTTGAAACGCTTTGGCAGGGACCTGTCTGCCGTATTTGCAGAGAGCTAAATATTCCACATCCATATGCTTAAAGTTGAAAGGGGACATGCTTCTCCTTCCAGTGAATGCCTCGTGGTTCACCATACCTAAAACGATATATTTAGGCATGGTTCCGAAAAACAGATTCTCCTGTGTACATATCCTGGAATTTTCTGGGATAGAATATGTTTTCACATTCACGCGCGAAAGAGGATAGAGGGCATTTCCTCTCATTAATGCTGAAGCATGCCTGAGTCGGATAGCCGGGGAGACTGAAACTTTTTTCACAAAAAGGGAAGCCCCTAGAATTTTCAGTCGGAAGGTTGAATCATGAGGTCCCATGAGAGAGAATGCATCGCTGGCCCTACTTAACTTAACCCTCATGTTGACAGAATTCAAAAGGAGTCTTTCGCAGAAGAATATATCAGCGTGAAGTGGCCCCATCGGGTGTAATTCCCTTGAATTAGCAGTGAAAGAGGCTCTCTGATTCATACCCCAGTTAGGACCATCTGTCATAACGATCGAGTCGATAGCTCCCGCGGTGTCTTTGTAAAAGAGACCTGCGCTAAATTGACTCTTTAAAGTGTCTTCTGAATAGTTGAGCAAAGCTTCAATCATTGCTCTGTACGGGTGAGTCGCGCTACTCTGTGAAATCTCCCAGAATAACGTCACATTGACTGAACATTGTATTCAGTGGGTAATTTATCAGTCCGACGGCGGCGGCGTTAGCTAGGTCGCTCCCGTCTGCGTTGGTGATCTTTAGACGGACGTGCAGCAAGGTGTCGTTCAAATCCAGGTATTTTTCTCCATCTCCGGGGATAAAGAACTCAATAGGGCCCGTGTCTGTAATAGCTGACACGGGTAATATTTCGGTGTAGACCTTATCTTCGATAGATAATTGAGTCATGGGGACGGTGAACAGGTCGAGTTTGGCCAGGGTGCATTCTGATGATTTCTGATGTAAAAGAGCCATGATTTTTACTGAAAAATACTAATTCAGTTAAATATATCCTTGCTCGCAGAGGGCTTCCTCCTCCTAGGTTTGCTCTTGCCGACTGGCTTGTTCTTTTTACGTGGCACGGCTCTTCTTGACAGAACCATAACCCCTGACCCCTCCTGGTTATTCACACCCTGGTGCGAACCGGTTATTTTGGTCATAGCTTTACCTATGATGTCCGAGGCGATGTTTGTGGCCGCCTTTTTCAGATGCGGTTTTGCTATAGCGAAGCCGGATTTAACTAGCGGTGATACGAAACGAAATAATTTTGAAAATATCGATCCTATTCCTCGACCGTACATAACAGGTGCGCCATAGAAACCGGGTAAAGCGCCGCCCACCTGGCTTTGGTAATAGGAGACGAAACGGTGTGGGTCCTCTCTCAGGAAAACCATGTTTTCTTGATTCTTTTTTTCCCTTTTCACGTTTTAGCACGCTGCAACGTTGCTGGTGCGACTGGTTGCACAGCTATGAATGATTCCAGCCACAGTCGTGTGTGTTTTTTATATGCATAATCCGTTTTCATCTAAACGTTCGGTGTGAGGCCGCAGGTCTGAAATGCAGCTTTACGATGCACTTTCCGTATGTAAATTTCACCGGGGTGTTCTGATCCGTTTTTATTTCAACTTGTATATTTTCAATGTGTTTCTTGGCAACAGGAAGGTAGTAGGGATTATGGAAGGTTTCCGTGATAATATCTCCAAACATACCCTGGACCTGAACTGTTTGCAATAGCGGTGCGTGAGCGTCGCCCACCATCTGTGAGGCAACAACGTCGCTGTAGAAATAGAGATGGTAGAAGCCCACCTTAAAATCTATAGGATGAGGGGCGTGCCAGTGGTCGAATTTGACCCATTTTCCGGGTTCCATACCGAGCATGTAGACTATTGGATCGGAAAAACGTAGGTGATTCTGAGCGCCGGCCTGGTAGGTGAGTATGTTTGCGGTGCAGTTAACTTTGAAATAAATATCTGAATCTGTCTTTCTCAGATGGGCTTCAATCTCTGTGATAAGCTGATTCAAATTAGTGTAGTATCCACTTCCAATCTGCATGCGCTGGACTTTTTCCTCGCCCGCTTTCCTCCATTCAAAATAAGCCTTTTCTGAGGGGATGTTATGCCATGTGTGAGGGTATGAAACCTCCGTCAAAGCCACTTGCCACTGACCTTGTAAATTAATAGGGTTGGCTAAATCCACGCGGAAACTAGATATGTTATTATCCTTAAAAACAATGAGGCTAGCGTTGGACGGTAGCGTCAGATAAAATCCCTGGTCCTCGGTTATGCGATCCACGTTGCACTGTCAGCCCTCTGGTGAGAAGCGCTTTCTTTTATACATCACACAGGTCATCAGCTCTCACCCAGCTGTTGAATTTCTCCGGCCCATTCCCGGTGGCTGCTTCGCGGGGCCTGGCCCCCCGGGGGTCGGCAGGGGCCCCGGCGCAGGGGCGGGGGCGGGGCGCCCCTGAGGCCTCTGGCCCTCAGGGCCCATGGCCGGGACCACTTCAGCGCGGCTGGCTGCCGGCGGAGCCCACGGACTCGTCCCCGCGGCTCTTGGGGGCGTCGGCATTGCGGTGGCTGGGGGATTTCCTCTGGGTCGTCTCTCCTCTTTCCTTGGGGGGGGGGGGGTGCAGATTTCCTGTGTTGGCCCCTCTTGGGCGCCCTGCTTTGGGGGCCCCTTTGGGAGTCCGGGGTTATGGGTCCCCTGACCCCTGCCTCTGTGCTCGGGGAAGGCGGGTCTTTGGTTCTCCACA
The DNA here is from genome assembly GCA_037039145.1 of Fundulus diaphanus. Taxonomy (NCBI): domain Eukaryota; kingdom Metazoa; phylum Chordata; class Actinopteri; order Cyprinodontiformes; family Fundulidae; genus Fundulus; species Fundulus diaphanus. The sequence goes on from CM073144.1 coordinate 33,525,574, forward strand.
ACCACTATCGAGCTATTTCCTTCTGGATAATTTTCACCTAAACTAGTGCACTCTCACAAACTCCCACAGGTGCAGGGTTCCAGGTATTAAGTGTTCACTTATATACAGAAAGCCTGTAATTTATTTATTTATTTATTTTCTTTCACTTTCTTTTTTCAGGTATCACTTTACACATGTCAGCTTAAATAATAATACATATGATTTAGCAATGGCATCAAGGTGTTACTCGATTGTATCTGTTGCTTTATGTCTGTTGTTGTGCTGTTCTTTTTGCGTCTCTCTTTCCAGGTGATGGAGCAGACGGAGGATGTTTTATCATTCTATATATCATTTCTTTCACCTCTTCTCTTTCTTTTTTTTCTCTTCTTGTTCTTCCTTTACTCTCCTACTTTCCCATTGTAGTTTCCATATAATTTGAAATTCTCCCTGCAGGCATCACAATAAAGCTATTTACATGCATAAATCAAGCGGAGCACTATGGCGAAAGCTGTTTGCTCCACTTGTGAAAGCAAAATCTGTCGAGCTCTATTTGGCATTGAGACATCAATTCCTATTGCCACATTGCTAGACAGGACACTGAAAAAAAAAAAAAAAATGAATTTCTCCGGCCAATTTTTCCAACGTACTAAGGCCTGTTTGACCCCCCGCACAGTACGTTTGTCTAATATCTCACCCACTTGATACATTTTGTTTTTTGACATCTTCACCTTTTGAAGTTCCTCTGCATAAAAAGAACCTTGGACGGGCTCCCCTTCTAAATCTTTCAGTTTGAAGACGGGAGGAGATCGTTGCATCACTTCTGTAACTGTAAAGATTTCATCCGTGAAACTCTATTCATATTTCTTGTCAAACACTCCACGCACTTTAGAGATTCTGACATGGTCGCCTTGCTTAAACGCCATCTTGAGTTTTGTGCAGCGTTCGGAATTAGTCCCGTACAGATTCTGAAACACTTGAAAAGCGTTACTAGCGGTGACTTCAACAGGGGCCATTTTAATACTTGAATGATAGCTGTGGTTATAACTTTTGACCAGATCCTGTAATGGCTTGTTTAGAGTGAACCCGTTATTCAACCAGACTCGGAGCTGCGCTCAAAGAAAAAGGTTTATTAACAGACTTTGGGGGGAAAACAGGAACACAATCTGGGGTTAACTGGTGCTGGACTCCAAAAACAGAAAACAGTTCGGGCAAAAACAGACAGGGCATCAAAAATATAACAGAGGCTGGAAAGCTCTTACCGATCACTTCAGTGTAGGGAATGAGTAGAGACGTTCTCGCAGCGTGCAGAGAACTAAGGCAGGAATAAATAGGCGAGCAGACAGGTGAACAAGGAGGGACTAATCAACGACAGGCAGGTGGAAACAATAATGACACTGACAGATTGATAAAACTAAGACCGAGAAAAAACTCTAAGCACAGAATAAGAACTAATACAAGGACCGGATTACTTAAGACAATATAGACTAAACCCTAAAACAAGACAGAAACTACCAAGGAAATAAACCCAAAGGCATGAGAGAAACAACATAATCAAAAACCAAAACAGAACATTACAGAGCCCCCCCCTCAAGGGCGGATTCTAGACGCCCAAACGTTTCTGAAAGTACAAAGGAAACGTAAAAGTCAGACCGGGCGGGAGGAGGGGGCTACAGGTCGGAGGGCCAAGGTCAGAAAAAGAACACACAGCCAGATACACAAGTCCAGAACAAAAAACAACCCTCAAAGGGCGAATCCCAAAAAATAACGAGTCCAAACAGTCTAAGTGACCGTATGTCCGGTGGTCGTCCCGGAGGACGGCCCCGGCGTGACAGGTTCTCCGGCGGACGGCCCCGGCGTGACAGGTTCTCCGGCGGACGGCCCCGGCGTGACAGGTTCTCCGGCGGACGGCCCCGGCGTGACAGGTTCTCCGGCGGACGGCCCCGGCGTGACAGGTTTTCAGGAGGCCGCCGGCGGAGCAGGAACCTCATAGGCCGTCGGCGGAGCAGGAACCTCATAGGCCGTCGGCGGAGCAGGAACCCTGGACCCCGACTCCTGAAGAGAGAGAAGACAGAACCGGGTGCCGGACTACAGGCTAAAGAGGGCGCCGGACTACAGGCGACTGAATAAGGAGCCTGGCTACAGGCGACTGAAGAAGGAGCCTGGCTACAGGCGACTGAAGAAGGAGCCTGGCTACAGGCGGCTGAAGGGGGAGCCTGACTACAGGCTGCTAAGGAGGGAGCCTGACTACAGGCTGCTAAGGAGGGAGCCGGGCTGCCGGCGGCTAAGGAGGGAGCCGGGCAGCAGGCTTCAGGAGGCCCCGGGCTACCGGCTTCAGGAGGCCCCGGGCTACAGGCTTCAGGAGGCCCCGGGCTACAGGCTTCAGGAGGCCCCGGGCTACAGGCTTCAGGGGCTGAGGATGAGGATTTACTGCAGGCTGTGGATGAGGCTTGACTGCAGGCTGTGGATGAGGCTTGACTGCAGGCTGTGGATGAGGCCTGACTGCAGGCTGTGGATGAGGCCTGACTGCAGGCTGTGGATGAGGCCTGACTGCAGGCTGTGGATGAGGCCTGACTGTAGGCTGTGGATGAGGCCTGACTGCAGGTTGTGGATGAGGCCTGAGTGAAGGCCAGACCCTTAACAACAAAAAGTCTTAAAATCAACCTCTGGAGGATGTCAGACAGAGACAGCCAGTAGAGTCCTTCCCAGAGCTGGCTGTCTACCAGGGCGACTAGGGGTTGGGACTTTAGAGGAAAGCCAAAGGGGTCAAAGTCTCCAGTGGACCACGGTTGCTGAATCCATAACTGAGACCCGGGGTGCCCGAAGAGCGAAAGATCCACCTGAGTCCCCTCTTCACAGGTCAACGATGGACCCCTCTGCGTTGCCACGTCACACGTCTGCGACGGGCCCCTCTGGGTTCCCACGTCAGACATCTGCGACGGGCCCCTCTGGGTTCCCACGTCGGACGTCTGCGACGGGCCCCTCTGGGTTCCCACGTAGGACGTCTGCGACGGACCCTTCTGGGTTCCCACGTCGGACGTCTACGACGGACCCTTCTGGGTTCCCACGTCGGACGTCTGCGACGGACCCTTCTGGGTTCCCACGTCGGACGTCTACGGCAGCAGGTCCTGCTGGACCCCCTCCTGTGAATTTGGTGAAGCCAAGTCCTCCTGAACCAACTCTCTGAACTTGGGCTTGACGGGAGGCGAGACCCTCGGAGACCGGTTTTGGTCGGCAGTAGAAAGCCTGGGGGGCTGACCTATAATGTCCCTCAACCTCCTTTAATTTTTTCTCCAGCTCCTCTGAATAATGCAGAAATAAAGCCTCCCTGAGACGCTTAATGATGGGGGCAAACGTTCTTATTTTACTCTCCAGGACCTCATGCTCAGGGTCAATAACACCACCAGGGGGAGCTGTGGGCAACTCCAATGCGGGAGGAGAAAGAGCAGGGTCTGATGAACAGGAAGTGGCCTGTGATTGAGGTTCGGCCGCAGTCAATGGCCGAGCTGGCTGCTCGACCCGCTGTGCGGCAACAGAGGAAGGCAGAACAGCAGGTAAACGCCTCCTCCTTCGGCGGCGAGACGGCGGACCCGACGGGGATGCTGATCCCTCCTGACGGAGCGGAACCGTCGGAGCGCGCGGTGATTCCTGTGCCTGTTCTTCTAGGGAGGGGGACGGAGTCGGCTCGGGAAAAAGGTCCGGGCGGAGATCCCGCACCACCTCTGCTTCGACCTCCAGAAAAAAGGGCGGGTCTGGAAGGCATCGCTGCGGGAAAGTGCCGCTGACGAGGAGGTGACGCCTGGGACCGACACCGGGGGGACAGATCGCTAGCCGGGCTCCCTCAAAAGAAGATCCCGGCATCGATCCCTCATCCGCCTCCAGGAAAAGATCCGGTGAGTGAATGGCGTGAGCCGGTAAACTGGGCAAGGGACCGGCTTCGCCGAGCGTTGCTCTTTCGGAACAAAAAGGACGAGTCGGTGAAGGGTTCATGGTACTTTTGGCGAGAACGTACTGTAATGGCTTGTTTAGAGTGAACCCGTTATTCAACCAGACTCGGAGCTGCGCTCAAAGAAAAAGGTTTATTAACAGACTTTGGGGGGAAAACAGGAACACAATCTGGGGTTAACTGGTGCTGGACTCCAAAAACAGAAAACAGTTCGGGCAAAAACAGACAGGGCATCAAAAATATAACAGAGGCTGGAAAGCTCTTACCGATCACTTCAGTGTAGGGAATGAGTAGAGACGTTCTCGCAGCGTGCAGAGAACTAAGGCAGGAATAAATAGGCGAGCAGACAGGTGAACAAGGAGGGACTAATCAACGACAGGCAGGTGGAAACAATAATGACACTGACAGATTGATAAAACTAAGACCGAGAAAAAACTCTAAGCACAGAATAAGAACTAATACAAGGACCGGATTACTTAAGACAATATAGACTAAACCCTAAAACAAGACAGAAACTACCAAGAAAATAAACCCAAAGGCATGAGAGAAACAACATAATCAAAAACCAAAACAGAACATTACAGATCCTGAAGCACATTTACATATCGGAGAGTGTTGTTTGCGGTGAAATATCTCCACATTCTTGATTTTAACGTACGGTTAAACCTCTCAACCACCGATGCTTTTATTTCACTAGCCGTGGAAAAATGTTCAATAGCGTTTTTACCCATTAACGCTTTGAATGATTTGTTAAAAAATTCTTTAAAGTTTGAAGTTTCTTTGGAATCTGACTCTCCTTTAAAACGGACTCGAAAGCTGTTACGACATCGGACGCAGTTTTCCTTTTTAAAACCCTGACGTAGGCTCTTTTGTAATAATAATAATAATTATTATTACAAATGAGCCTATGTCAGGGTTTTAAAAGGAAGGAAAATATGTTGATAACGGTTAATAAATAATTGTAACCGTCATTTTCTTTGGACAAACTCTGCATATCACCAAGATCTGCTTGAAACTGTTTCAGAGGCCTGGTGACAAACACTCTATTTCTAGGAAATCTTATTCTTGCGGGTTTATGCAAAGAATAAGCATCTTGTTCTGATAAAGAGTCTCGAACGTTTTCAACCGGGACCTTCTTACCCTTTTCCCTTTCCATAGCTCTCTGTAATCTATCTACTCCGCTGAAAGAACCAGGGTGAACAGGTGTGTAATATACCCGTTTCATTAACTTTTCTTCAGCCATACCTTCCCACACACGTAGTGATGCTAAATGAAGGAAAAGACGTCTGTAATCTGGGTTTTTATATATTTTTTTAATAACATAATTAGGAAAGAAATTACATTCATTTATTACACCACAAACTAATTGTAAAAAAATAATTTCATATATAAAAAGAAAATATGTAAAACAGATACATTGAAAAGACATTCTCTTTAATACGATGTCACTAACTAATTGTAGATAACACTATAAAAAGAAAGACAAGAGAAAACATGTATGCATTGGTTTCAAGACCCCCGCCAGTACTGCGTGATGGCTTCAAGTTGATCTTTTAATTCATAGTTTTCTTCAACCAGCTGATCATACCCGTCACCAATTGTATGAAATACCTGCTTGACCATCGTCAATTCGTACAGATAGGCCTGTACGACAGCATTGACTGTGTCACTGTCTTGGTGGATGTTGCGAGCGGCTAGAAACCATTGAACGGCATCGATGAAACGCGCGTTATAAAGTACTCGCATTACACCATAGTAATTGCGTTCAAATAACCCGTTCTCAAGCAGCTCCGAACATTCATGGTCTCTCTGACTAGGACGGTCATTGTTACACCCATAACACTTATCATGCATGTATTTTTCGATCGCAGCGCTCAAAAGACGAAACACCACAGTTTTCACTGCTCTGATGAAGCCGAAGCGAATCCACCCGTCGTATTCATCGGCCTCATTCTCACCATCTGGTTGGCTGTGGGGAATTTGCGTGTCCTCAAGCTGAGATGGGCCCCGGGAGGGCGGATCTCCTTGGCCTGAGGGTAGCTGTGAGTCCTGGGATAGTGCCGGGGAGGCTTGATCTCCTTGGCTGTCAGGGTGCTGCGTGTCCTCAGGCTGACAAGGAAGGACACAGGCAGGAAGATTGACAGCTTGTGAATCTTCGTCCTGGGTCACCGTCTGAGGTGGCATGGTAAGAAGCCAGGAATTCTTATTCCAAAAAACTAAGAACTCTGGGCGTAGGTTCACGCCTCCAGGAGCCCCGGACCAGTCGACGGTGTTTCTCTTTAGCGCCGTGAGGATACTCTCTCTCCCGCAGTCGCTTAGGGCAGAAGAATCAGAAGTTGACGGGGATGCGGGTGAAGGAGGGGTACAGTTCCGGGGACCCATGCTGCGCCGATGATGAAGCGTTAGAATCGTTTGAAGCGGTTGAAGGAGATGGCGGTGGAGTAGGTGAGCTATCCCTCCCGCAGAATGTCAAACTGCTGCCCGCGTCGTCCCTCATGGTGTCAGATGTAAGAAGTCCGGTCAGCGAAGTTGCACGGAGTCCCGATCAACCTGCCTGGTTGTTTTTATATACTGAGAAGGGCGTGGTTAACGTTGAAGGGGCGGTATTGGCTGTTGTGAGGGGTGGGTCTAGAAAGCGAGCGCTTTCTTGACCCCCATAATGTCTTTCCAGTTGCGACAGTCGCAAAACAGCGTTGAAATCCTGTCTGATATTCCGATCATCTTATTACGCCACGCATCAAAGGGGATGGCTAGCAATGTCCTGAACACACCGCAGTCAGAATTATAATAGTCAAGCACGAACATAACCGTCTGTGTTTTATCTTGAGCCTTTCTGAAACTTGCACGGAAAAACCATCGGCCGGTAACCCCCGTCTTTGACTGCCAAGTAGCTGAGAAGATCCTATTTCCTGAATCCTTGTCAATTTCATTCAGGTTGGTCAGCACTCGCCTGCAGCGTTTAGTGGCGGGTGAATGCTTGATTCCTTCCTCGGCTTGTTGATGTGGTTGTTTGTCCCGTTTAGCGGCGGGTGAATCCATGATTCCGTCCTCGGCTTCTTGTCTCACAGAGGGGCCTGCTGCTGCATTCGACTCTCCAGGGCCTAGTCTGTGAAGCATGATGAGTTTCAGAACAGCCCAATCATTTGATGTCAGCATGCCCAAGGAGTGGATAGTTTGCAGCTCGTCACCTTGATCATCCAGTTGATAGAGATACATCTCACCGGATTCATATTTGAAGACCATTTACCGCGGGCTCCATAGGGCTCCAAAGACCATTGTCCTTGCAGAGGTAGGCTTGGAGGCATCTGAGTTCTGCATAAAAACAGCGTAGCCTTGTGAGGGGTCTGCTGAGCTTGCCAAAAATCGCTCTGATCGCGGCAGATCGTGACAGGTGTCTCAGAACACTGGATCAGCACTACACCCTCAGCAGGATCCTGGAGGGGACATGGGAGTTTGCCCAACCAGTCTAGATGTGTTTTGTGGATCTGGAGAAAGCATTCAACCGTGTCCCTCGAGGGATCCTGTGGGGGGTACCCCGGGAGTATGGAGTACCGGGCCCTTTAATAAGGGCTGTCAGGTCTCTGTACGACCGGTGTCAGAGTCTGGTCCGCATTGCCGGCAGTAAGTCGAACTCGCTTCCGGTGAGAGTTGGACTCCGCCAAGGTTGCCCTTTGTCACCGATTCTGTTCATAACTTTTATGGACAGAATTTCTAGGTGCAGCCAAGGTGTTGAGGGGATCCGTTTTGGTGGCCTTAGGATTGCGTCTCTATTTGCGGATGACGTGGTCCTATTGGCTTCATCGGGGCGTGATCTACAGTTCTCACTAGAGCGGTTCGCAGCCGGGATGAGAATCAGTGCCTCCAAATCCGAGACCATGGTCTTGAACCGGAAAAGGGTAGAGTGCCTTCTCCGGGTTGGGGAGGATGTGCTGCCCCTAGTGGAGGAGTTCAAGTATCTTGGGGTCTTGTTCACGAATGAGGGGAAGATGGAGCGGGAGATCCACAGGTGGATTGGTGCGGCGTCTGCTGTGAAGCGGGCGCTGTACCAATCCGTTGTGGTGAAGAGAGAGCTGAGCCAAAAGGCGAAGCTCTCGATTTACCGGTCGATCTACGTTCCTACCCTCATCTATGGTCACGAGCTTTGGGTCATGACCGAAAGAACGAGATCCCGGATACAAGCGGCCGAAATGAGTTTTCTCCGTAGTGTGTCTGGGCTCTCCCTTAGAGATAGGGTGAGGAGCTCAGTCATCCGGGGAGGACTCAGAGTAGAGCCGCTGCTCCTCCACGTCGATAGGAGCCAGTTGAGGTGGCTCGGGCATCTGGTCAGGATGCCTCCCGGACGCCTCCCTGGTGAGGTATTCCGGGCCCGCCCCACCGGGAGGAGGCCCAGGGGAAGACCCAGGACACGCTGGAGGGACTATGTCTCCCGGCTGGCCTGGGAACGCCTTGGTATTCCCCCGGAGGAGCTGGCCCAAGTGGCTGGGGAGAGGGACGTCTGGGCCTCCCTACTGAAGCTGCTACCCCCGCGACCCGACCCCGGATAAGCGGAAGAAGATGGATGGATGGATAGATAAATAAAATTGGCGCTATATAAATAAAATTGAATTAAATTGAATTGAATAGTGTTGCTTTAGCAGTCTACTTGAGGTCATTGTCCTGCTGGAATCTCCATCCCAGTCTCAGATCACTGGCAGGCTGACAGGTTTTACCCCAGAATATCCCTGTATTTAGCCCCATTCATCTTTCCCTCAACTCGGACCAGTTTCCCAGTCCCTGCTGCTGAAAAACGCCCAACAGCATGGTGCTGCCACCACCATATTTCACTGTACGGGTGGTGTTCTTGTGGTAATGGGATATGTTAGGTTTGCGCCAGATATTGAATTTTCATGTTGGCCAAAAAGTTTAATTGTAGTCTCATTTGACCAGACCACCTTCCTCCATACATCTGGGGAGTCACCCATGTGCCATTTTCCAAATGGCACATGGGTGTTTAACACAAAATAATGCTTTTTCGCTGTCTACTCTTCCATAAAGCCTGGCTCTATGAAGCGTACAGCTTATTGTGGTCCTCTGGACAGATCCTCCAGTCTTTGCTGTGGAGGTCTGCAGCTCCTTAAGGGTGACCTTTGGTCTCTGTGCTGCCTCTCTGATTAATGCCCTCCTGGCCTGGTCTGTGAGTTCTGGTGGGCGGCCCTCTCTTGGCAAGTCTGTTGTGGTACCTTGTGCTTTATATTTGAAGACAATGGATTTGATGGTGCTCTGGGGACACGTCAAAGTTTTGAATATTTTTTATAACCCCATCCTTACTTGGACTTCTTGTTTGGAGAGTTCCTTGGTCTGGCCTCTTAGTGGTGATACTTCTGGGGCCTTTCAGAAAAAGTTTTTTATAATGACCGATCATGTGACACTTAGATTACACACAGGTGGACTTCATTTAACCAATGATGAGAGTTTAGAAGGTATTTGGTTGCACAAGAACCTTTAAGCACTTAATTGCTTTTATACTGTTTTTTCCCCTGCATTTTAATCATGTAAAGCACTTTGCATTGTCTCTGTACTGAAATGGGCTATACAAATAAATTTGCCTTGCCTAATACCAAAGGGGGTGGATACATATCCATGTATCACCGTAAAGTCCCAATGGGTTTAGAGTTAGATTTGACCTAATAAATTTTTTTTTATCTTGGGATAAATGAGGAACACTGGTGACATACTATTATCTATTATTGCTCAGGAATAAATGTGTATCCTAATTGTGCAAAAACTAGTATACACATAATTTAGTTGCAGTTCAGAGTTAGTATTTTACAGCACTGGTGCATATATGAGTAGACTGGAAAACCCTCAGGCATGAACTTCAGCTTCTTCGAGAGTCAGTTCTAAACCTTGGCCTCGTTAACCGCACACAATAAAGATAAGAGAATATTTAAACTCAAATTACCTCCTCACTTCAATCATGTTTGACCCACATGATTACAGAAGCTATAAACTTAACTGCAAGATATGGGATTTCTATTATTTCCTGTATCATTATTTTAATTTGTCAATAATAAGGGCAATACAGAGCAGTGCATGAGTGTCTAACCCCGTGAGTGAATATGTTTCGCTGCAAGTGTTTTGGGTTGGTACTCCACCAGCTGTCCAAATCTAGACAGGGAAATCTTTGCACATTCTAAATAACAAAATATCTCAAGAAACTACAGACATGTAAATACATTTAAGATAATTTTGGAGGAATACGTTTAAAATTAGGCAAAACATCTACAAACAGAAACCTTATTTATAAACTGGTTTTAAAATCCCATAAATACATTAACAGAGACCAAATCCTTCACCTTCAAGTCCTTCTGCAATTGATTCCAGTCTGAGGGAGCTGCAAACTGGAAAGATTTTTATAATCAGTGCGAACCTTAGGTAGATTTAGTAAGATGAACCCATTTGAATGCAGAACATAACCTTCTGAATATTTTCTATTAACAAGGGAGAGAAGATAAGGGGTAAATAAACCCAAGATGGCTTTGTAAATTAAAATATACCAGTGACAGAATCTGCGGGGGGATGAGGAAATCCATTCAACAAGGTAATACAGAAGATAATAATGAGTAAGTGTCATACTCCAGGTTCTGGGTGCAGCCCAGGGTTTCTCTCTCTCTCTCTCTCTTCTCAGCAGGGCTGAACGGGCAGGTGCACAACATCTGAGCTGATTACCACCCTTCTTAAGGAGCTGGAACCAGGAGGAGGGCGTCAGTTCGTTAACGCTTCAGTGTTGGTACAGACCGATACCTTGTCCTGTTCCTGAGACCTAAACCTGTGTCTAACCTGGCTTTTACTCCTTCCTTGCAGAACCCTGGACTCAGACCACAGACGCCTTGCCTTGAACCGCAGACCTTGGATCCCAACCTAAGAAATCCACCTGGAAACCTAGTGGTACCTCGGACAGATCCACTGCTTGGCCCTCCTCCTGCGCTCACCTGCCTGTCCACCCTCGAACCACCAACCAGAGAGAGATTACCGGACCTGCACTCGGACCGCTGGACACACCCCTTCCAAGACCGGACCCTAGCCATTTCTCCCGTGAGTTTATCAGTCCAGCACAATCTTCAACAACGGCTTCTGTCTATTCACCAGTCTCCTCATCTTCCCAGCAGAACCCAGAAGAACCAGACCTGACCACACAGCCTCTTGTACAGACCCATTTTCTACAATAAACTTTTTAACCTAACCACCTGTTATAAGAATTATTATTCTGAAGTCACTATGGCCTCACACCACTCGGACAGAGGAGGCTGGAGACAAGATGTCTGTGTATGTAATCTACTGTTACTGAGTGCAAGGCTGAATGCTGCGTAGATACTGTGCAGCAGGGTGATTGTCTAGGATGGACTGTCTTTATGTCTCAAGCCAAGGCCACTGTGCAGTATTAGGGAGAGCTGGAAGGTGAGACAGGCAGAGACAGGGCAGACGCAGACTGCAGCGGGACCGTGGGTTGCGATTACTTTCCATCTATGTGATCTCTGCTCTGTTTCTCAATAAAAGTGCTGGAACTTCATCACCGCTGGCTCTTCATTTAGTAAAGATGGGAACTCAGTTATTATGGTTTAGAATTCCCATAACATTTGGCGTCAACGAACAAGATCTCCGACCGACGAGCCGGGGAGTTCGGGGACGGGAGCTGCTTTGGCCGGCCCGGATGTGGAGGAGCTCCTGGTCTCGGAGCGTCTCTGGGGCGTCGGCGCGAAGATCCAAACCTTTCTTTCATGAGACGGTAAGGGGATTATTTTCCAGCTCTTTTAAAAACAAACGCAATTGCTCAAAAATGCTTGCAAGCTTTTAAAATTCAAACCTCATTTAAAGAATACCTCAAGAAATTTTAACATTTAAAACTGTAAACCTAAAAAGGTAGTAATAAGTAAAAGCCGGTAGAAATAATTAATTATATTCAATCCTTAGGGTAAATAAAACAGGACTCACAATACAGACCAGTTAAGGTTTTAACATTCAAAATTTTATTAAAATACGTTTTCAGCTGAAATACGGACTCTCCCGCTGGGAGGAGGAGGGGCAGAATGATTTTCACCTGGGGAACAAGACCCTGCTGAGCGATTTGATGCTGGTCAAGGGAAGTCCTTCTGTCAGAGTCTGCCCACTAGTGTAGTGGGTGAAAGCGGCAGGAATGCTTAAGTTCTTGACTTCTGCGGAGACGTTCACAGATTTGAAAGGGGATCATTATGCCAAAACGACCATCAGATGTGAGGCCTTTCATTTTAGTTGGTCGATCTCGCGGAGGACAAATAATAATAATAATAAAAAAAAAAGGTCTGGAAGCAGAGTAGTCAGTATAATGGGTTAAAGGCAGTTACCAGGGTCAAGCCTTGCCCCAGGGTGAGACGTTCGATTTCGTGCTGGAAAAGTAGGGGCCCAGAAGCATGACATGCATAAATGACTGGATTTTTATTTATTTATTTTTTTTAATTTTTATTCGAACATGATACAAATATAAAAATAAAATAGTGCACAGTAACAAGAAGTGCATAAGAAAGAAGAGAAAATACAGATTTTTGTTTCAGTTAACATATCATGCTCAAAATGGGGTAGGAAGAAGTGAGAACTTATAAACTCCCACCCCTAAACACTTGAGACTTTAGAGTCCTACTGACATTAAAAAAAATAATCAAAATCAAAGTGGCAGTTACTAATATTTACCTATACATTTTCCCATTTTATGCTGGTTTATCTTTCTAAGCCCTTACACCAAGTTATTATCTTCAATACACACCTTATTGCTTTCTGTCCCCATGTGTGTATCTATTGAAAATTACCTCTTTGTACTTTCTTTTGAATTGTGTTAAACTATTGCTTTGTTTCAAATCTTCATGTAACTTATTCCATAACTTTACACCTTTAATTGAAATACAGAAGCTTTTCCTTGTTGTTCTAAAATTGCGGATCTTGAAGATTGAGTGACCCCTTAAGTTATACCCCCCTTCTCTTTCAGAAAACGTGCTCTGTATGTGCTCAGGTAACAACTTTTTTGATACCTTGAACATAAATTGAGCCATTTTAAATTCTACAAGCTCGTCAAATTTGAGAATTCTGGATATTATGAAGAGCGGGTATGTATGCTCATAATAACCGACATTATGGATGATTCTAATGGCTCGTTTCTGTAGGACGGTTACCGGATGTAAAGAGCTCTTGTAATTAACTCCCCACACTTCACAGCAATATGATAGATATGGTAAAATCAGAGAGCTATATAGAGTATGAAGTGATTTAGCATTCAATACATGTCTAGCTCTAGCTAATATGGATATACTTCTACTGAGTTTACTCTGTAAATGTTGAATATGAGGTTTCCAACTGATTTTGTCATCTATTATTAAACCGAGGAACTTATTAGCAAAAACCCTTTCTAGAGTTACGTCCTCTATTTGAACTTGAATTTCAATATTTTTATAACAGTTCCCAAAGACCATGAATTTCGTCTTGTCCAAATTTAGAGATAATTTGTTATGGTCAAACCATACCTTTAATTTACTAATCTCTGAAGTGACTGCTGAGAGAAGATGCTCTAAATTATCTCCTGAGGCTAGAATATTTGTGTCATCAGCGAATAAGATACATTTTAATACATTGGACACTTTACTGATATCATTTATATAAAGATTAAATAAAACTGGTCCCAATACTGATCCTTGTGGTACTCCACAGACAGTCTCCTGCCAATCAGATTCCACATCTCCCAATTTCACAAATTGTTTCCGGCTCTTTAAATAAATCCTCATCCAGTCAGAAACTACTCCCCTAATTCCATAGCGTTCTAATTTTTTAAGTAGGATTTCATGATTTATTGTATCAAAAGCTTTCTTTAAATCTATAAATATCCCTACTGCCAGTTTCTTGCTATCTATTGCGTTGGTTATTTCTTCTATTAAGTCAGTTACGGCCAGCGATGTTGACCGGTTTGCTCTGAATCCATATTGACTGCTGATAAGTAGCGAATGTTTTTCTATGAATTGTTCCAGTCTTTTCTTAAAGAGTTTTTCCAGGATTTTAGAAAATTGTGGGAGAAGAGAAACAAGCCTGTAGTTAGTGAAGAGGTGTTTGTTGCCAGTTTTATACATTGGTTTGACCATCGCTATTTTCATTTTATTGGGAAATAATCCTGTTTGAAATGATAAATTGCAAATATAAGTTAGTGGTTTAGAGATTCCTTTAATTACTATTTTAATAGTTTTCATGTCCAGATCATCACAGTCAGTGGAAGTCTTATTTGTACAGTTATTCACAATGTTTATGATTTCTTCTTCTAGTACAGGGTTGAGATATAAGGAGCTGGGATTATTCTCAATTAGATTTTGCGGAGTTGCAGTTTTTGTAGTCGGTATTTTTTCTGCTAATTGAGGTCCTATATTAACAAAAAATCTATTGAATTTATTGACGACCCTTTTCAAATCAGTTATATTCTGTTCATTATCTATAAAATAGTCTGGATATTTGTTATTGTTAACTTTTCTAATAACTCTATTTAAAATATTCCATGTTTCCTTAATGTTGTTTTTATTCCTATCCAGTAATTTATAATAATAGTCCTTTTTACATGTTTTTATAATATTAGTTAACTTATTTTTATATTTCTTATATTTGTTTTCTGATTCAGACGTTCTATGTTTTAGAAATTCTCTATAAAGTTTGTTTTTCTTTTTACATGCCTTTTGTATTCCTTTTGTGATCCACTGTTCATTTTTGTTGATTGCTTTTCCTGTTATATTGTTTGATTGGGCAGTGCTTGTTATATAATATTTTTAATATTTTAAAAATTCATCATATGCTGAATTCACATCGTTCATTTTATATATTAATCTCCAATCATAGGCCAACAACTCGGCTTCTAGAGCTTTTAATGTCTCTTCAGACGTAACCCGTCTGTAATGCGTCTCTATTTTTTGATCGTCTGTTTTGCACTTACAGTCGTAGACTATGAACACTGGTAAGTGATCAGTTATGTCATTCATTAATATTCCACTAGTTAAATTATTTTCCAGCACATTTGTAAAAATATTATCAATTAAGGTAGCGCAGTGCGATGTAATGCGACTGGGCCTGGTGATTTTAGGATACAAGCTTAAACTGAACATGGTGTTAATAAATTCTTCAGTCATTCTATGTCTATTTGGATTGAGAAGGTCAATATTGAAATCCCCACAGAAAAATATTATTTTTTGATTAATTGTTATACATTTTTCTTCTATCCAGTTGTTGAATACTTCAATGTTTGATCCAGGGGCTCTATAAATGCAACTCACTAAGACATTTTTCCTTTTTTCCACGAGTATTTCTATAGTCACACATTCAAACATGTTGTCCATCACAGTTGACATTGTTTCGATCAACTTATAATTAATCTTCTTATCAACATATAAAGCTACTCCCCCTCCATTTTTGTTTTCTCTGTTCTTACAAACCATTTCATAACCATTGATTTCATAGTCTATGCCCTTATCACTATTGAGCCAAGTTTCTGATAAGGCAATAACATTGAATGTCTGTGAAAGTTGTTGGAGGTATTGTTTGATGCTGTCAAAATTTGCATAGAGGCTTCTGTTATTAAAGTGAATTATTGACAGCTTTTGTTCCATTTTAATGCTGTTATTGAACTGATCATCACTGTAATAGTGACAACTATCATTGCTGACATTATAGAAGTTGTTATCAGGATCAATGTCAATTTCAATATCTTGCTGATGATAGTTTCTGTGTTGGAATACGGGTAGCTCTATATCCTCATAGGCCGTGATCTGTTGCATGTTTCTCTTTCAGAAGTGAACGTCAGCTATGTCTGGCTGTCTGTCATACATTGTTGGATAATTTAGGGGTACTAGTACGTGGATGGGTGATCAACTTATCATAACGTAGGTAAGCAATGTCCCCTCTTTGACGTGCTGCTTTTAAGTCCGGCATTAGTTCCGCCCTCCTTTTCCTTACTGCATCCGTGAAGTCTTCGTTAATAAAAATCTTAGATCCCTTAAGTGCCTTGGTGCTCTGCAGAATATGTTGACATTGAGATTAAACATGCAGATTTCCCACATAGGGGTTAATTTTTTTATTGCAGTACTGTTACTAAATAATCTAAATAATAAAAATAAAATTAAGAATTAAAATAAAAAAAAAGAGAAAAGAAAAGCGAAAATTGAATAAAATGAATAAAAAAAGGAAACGGAAACGGAACTAAAAGGGCGTTGCACCGGGGAAGCGTTTACATGGGGGGACCGACTAGACACTTCCGTTATGGATAAAAGTGTTCTGAACTGCTAATAGCGACGTATAACGTTCAAAAATGGATAAGCCTCCAGGTGTCTGCGAGACAAAGAGTTGCATCCTTGCGGGACTAAAGCGTAAAACCGCGTGTGGACGAAACATTCGGGGGCAGTGTTGTATAGTAACAAAGTAAAAATACTTCACTACTGTACTTAAGTATATTTTGGAGTACTTTATACTTTCCTAGAGTATAAATTGTTTTGATAACTTTCACTTTTACTTCACTATATTTTCAAACTTAATTGCATACTTTTACTCCTATACATTTTCAATGTTTGGTTTAGTTACTCGTTACAAAAAAAGCGAGAGAGAGAGAGAGAGAGAGAGAGAGAGAGAGAGAGAGAGAGAGAGACACACACGCAAGTGTTTTGACCCCACCTACTGATTGACTGCAACAAAGTCGGGACTTGCCTGGGCTTGTTCATCACCACCAACAGGATAAGAAGTTGGTTCAGTAGTACAGCAGGTTAAGTTAACCTTGTGGTATATGTAAAGCATCTAATAGCAGAACCGGGAGTCCTAATTTTCTTAACTAAATGATACCTGCAGGCACACCCGCTGACAAGGTGGGACAAACGGGTCAATTGTCCGAGGCCCAGGACAGAGGGGGGGCCCAAAACTGACACTCTGACCATTAAAATACAGGCAGAAGTAATTTTTCAGAAAATATTTGTGTGAAAAATATTTAATATTAGAGTAACTAAATATAGATATATATTTCTGCATAAGGTATATGTAATATGTTTTCTTTAAATAAGGGACCATTAGAACTCCTCCACCCCAACATAAAATGGTTTGACCATTAGGATAACAGCTGGCTGCAACTTTTAAAGTTTGTTCCGCTGCAAACTAAGAATCACAGGTGCACAGAAAAGAAAAGAGAAAAAAGACAAGATGACACCAAAGGCTTGAGGGATTTTATGAGTAAATATTTTTGAAAAACTGAGGATGAGTCAGGAACAGGTCTAAGAACGGAATTGCAGAGGAATGATGCCCATCCAGTGATTTTAAAGTATAGCATCCGCTAGCTAGTGTAAGGGAAAAAAACACATTTTCCTTTACAGTACAGAAATACTTAAGCTTAGTGCCAAAAGAGCAGAAAGCAGAGAGAGGGCAGAGGTCCAGGTACAGTCTGAAAGACAGAGCGGAGCAGGAGAGCCAGCTGAGGTGGGGAGCCGGGGGGGGGTTTGAGGAGGAGACAGAGAGAGCCATCCCTAGCGATAACAGAGACAGTGCAGGTGGAGGGGCTTGCTGCCCGATCGGATAGTCTTAGCATAGTGGCTCAGAGATGGATCACACATTTAGTTTCAATTTAGCGTTATGGCCAACAGAAATGACTGATTCTGATCGAATGAATGTTGTGTGTTTAATGGCAAAAAGGAAGCTTTTCTCAGAGATGGCAAATGAACCGCCAGCAGATTCAGAGGGCAGAAAATTCCCAAAGTATCTAACATATTCTACCTCCTGCAATGGAAGGGAAAAATTGTTAGGGACTGGCTAATATACAGCAGGTCAGGCCTGCTGTGCTTGCTGTTCTCTTATGAAGTAAAGATCAACCAGTGCACTAAATTCAATAGATGGGTTGAAAATATCCAATATAAAATACAGAGATTTCCAGGGTATACAGTTAAGTTGACTTTTTTTGGTGTGTGTGTGTGTGTGTGTGTGTGTGTGTGTGTGTGTGGTGGCGGCAGGTGTAGAGGGGGGGCCCAAAAAGACTGTGTTGTCCGGGGCCCTAGCAAAGCTGTCAGCTGGCCTGCCTGCAGGTGTATCTATTAGCAGGTTTACCACTTCCTGTAGGGTAACTAAGCCTGGTTTATCACTTAACTATGTTCTTAGTATACACCCCCTTTGCCTGCACTTGGTTGTGTACAATTTTAAAGTGTATAGCACTGACCTTACTTGAAGAAGAAAAACTGAAAGCTTACAAAAGGTTGTATTTTCTGTCTAAACTTGGTCTAAATTTCTCCTGCACTTGGTTGTTTATGTTATTTTAAGTGAATTTGACCTTCAAAGTTTATCAAAATCTAAAAAATGTCATTCAAACTGCATTTGCTTTGTTTTACTTTTTACTTATACTTTTCATTACATTACTTGAGTACATCTATTTTTACAGTAATTTTCATACTTAAGTACAAGACATTTCAGATACTTTAAGACTTTAACTCAAGTAACATTTCAGTCAGTGACTTGGACTTTTACCAAAGTCATATTTTGCAGAGGTACCTATACTTTTACTTGACTCTGAGATTTCACTACTTTATACAACACTGTTCGGGGGTCGTAGCCAGCGCACGCTCTGCCTTGTTAAACTAAGCGGGAACTTAACACGTTGAAAACATCTTTCGGCATTGGCATAGACGTTTTGAAAAATATGAAAAAACACAGATCTGTGTAAGATAGTGAAAAACAGGCCTGCGTGTGTTTGTCTGAATCTCATCTTCTGTAAGTAACTGTATTTATGTATGTACGTATGTATCTTATGTAACTAAACGTTTGTCTGTGTGAAGTAATAAGTAAGTCAAATTATAAATCATGGTTTCAAAAATGTTCATTTGTTTTGGGAGAACTGCAGCTCCCTAATTCAAATGACATTTTTAGGCATGGGCTATGTTAACTAAAACCTAAAGAAAGGAAAAGAGAGACTTCAATAGCAAAGTTTTTTTTTCCCACATTAAATATCCGGGCCAAATTAAATTGATACACTGAGAGATTAACATGGCTTGAACGAAAATATTTCAGCTTTGTTAGAAAATTGGAACTGGTAATAAGCCGTACATAAAAGCTTGTTGGGTTTACTGTTTTACAACATTAGGCACAGATCCTATTACTTGTTTTTTTGCCTAAAGTAATATAAAATTACTGAGATCTTATTGCTTGTAACAATAATGATTCATCACAAACCAGTCCATCCTAGACAATCACCTTGCTGCACAGTATCTACGCAGCATTCACCCTTGCACTCAGTAACAGTGGATTACATACACAGACATCTTGTCTCCAGGCCTCCTCTGTCCGAGTGGTGTGAGGCCATAGTGACTTCAGAATAATAATTTTTATAACACCACCTGCCTCCGTAGTTGCTCTCAGTCAGAGTCTTCTTCTTGAAATGATGACAGTAAGAGCTCTTAGACCAGTGATAAAATGTAATGCTTCATGATACACATAATCCAACATATGTAACCAGTGTGAACATGCATGCATATAAATTATATCGTATTCCATAGTCCAAAATGGGTAGAAAAGTGGCAATGACAAGACGCCTTCTAGCCTCAAAAGACAAACAAGATCAAATCCAAAATAAAAACCCAACCTCAATTTCATCTTTTTTACCAGCTGTTGAGAATCAATAATAAAACCTAAAAATTTATATTCAGATACTACTTCGATTGGAGAGCCTTGAAAAATAATAATGGGCTGCAACCATTGTGAATTGGACATTATCTTAGAATTGGAGAACATTACTTTAGATTTATGAGCATTTAAAACAAGCTTTAATTCGTTCAAATTAGACTGTACTACATTGAAAGCTGCTTGTAGCTTTTCAAAAGAATGTTTAACATTGTTGACAGCACAATACAAAACACTATCATCAGCATAAAAATGA
This sequence comes from Fundulus diaphanus, assembly GCA_037039145.1. NCBI lineage: Eukaryota > Metazoa > Chordata > Actinopteri > Cyprinodontiformes > Fundulidae > Fundulus > Fundulus diaphanus. The sequence continues at coordinate 33,545,421 of CM073144.1, forward strand.
ATATTGGCATATGGCAAGTTTTTGTCTAAACCGTTAATATAGATTAAAAAAAAAAGTGGACCTAGGACTGAACCTTGTGGAACCCCCTAGTAGTCATGCCAAGTATTTCCCCTGATTCCGGATTGACTTTAGGACTGGGCTTTGACTGGTACATTCTAACAAATTATTAATGCTTTCCTCTGAACTAATTGGTTGTAGCTCTGACTCTATGTTTAGGGTGATTATCCATCTAGAACATGAACATCTCCATCTATCTTCCAATCAATACTGACTTCACCGTTCCTACTAAAAAAGATATCCCCACATCACGATGTGTCCACCACCATGTGTCACTGCAGGTATGATGTGTTCAGGGTGATTTGCAGTGTTGGCTTTGCCACACATCTGCTGACTGAAATGTCTAGTTAAGAAACAGCAAAGGAGGGTGTTTGGTGTTTTGCCAGATTATTTTGGCACAAAAAAGTCTCCCCAACGCATAATTTTGCCACCATCGAGTTTCCCCGTGGGAATGATGTGTTTTCAAAAAATCTTTTTATTATGAAAAATCAAAAGAAGAAAATATGTGCAGCTATATACAGTGAGAAAAACAAAAGTCAAAACAAAGTTATCCTATTTTCAATGACAGAAACCCATTTCAACATGTATAAACCTTCAGTTCAAGTATCTCTCTTTTTGATTAATGTGCAGTGAGAAAACTACTAAATCCAAAAAACAAAAACATTTGTTAAGAAGTTTGAACATGTTTGAAAATGTCATGAGAAGGTTGTTTATTGATGTATTGAATGGTCTTGCAATGATCTTGAAGGAGTCCATAAAACGGCTTCCAATGGCTTTTGGAAGCTATATATACACTACCGTTCAAAAGTTTGGGGTCACCCAAACAATTTTGTGTTTTTCATGAAAAGTCACACTTATTCAATCACCACCATACATTGTGAAATGAATAGAAAATAGAGTCAAGACATTGACAAGGTTAGAAATAATGATCTGTATTTGAAATAAGATTTTTTTTACATCAAACTTTGCTTTCGTCAAAGAATCCTCCATTTGCAGCAATTACAGCATTGCAGACCTTTGGCATTCTAGCTGTTAATTTGTTGAGGTAATCTGGAGAATATGCACCCCACTCTTCCAGAAGCAGCTCCCACAAATTGGATTGGTTGGATGGGCACTTCTTGCATACCATACGGTCAAGCTGCTCCCACAACAGCTCAATGGGGTTCAGATCTGGTGACTGTGCTGGCCACTCCATTACCGATAGAATACCAACTGCCTGCTTCTGCTCTAAATAGTTCTTGCACAATTTGGAGGTGTGTTTAGGGTTATTGTCCTGTTGTAGGATGAAATTGGCTCCAATCAAGCGCTGTCCACTGGGTATGGCATGGCGTTGCAAAATGGAGTGATAGCCTTCCTTATTCAGAATCCCTTTTACCCTGTACAAATCTCCCACCTTACCAGCACCAAAGCAACCCCAGAACCTCACATTACCTCCACCATGCTTAACAGATGGCGTCAGGCATTCTTTCAGCATCTTTTCATTTGTCCTGCGTCTCACAAGCGTTCTTCTTTGTGATCCAAACACCTCAAACTTGGATTCATCCGTCCACAACACTTTTTTCCAGTCTTCCTCTGTCCAATGTCTGTGTTCCTTTGCCCATCTTAATCTTTTTCTTCTATTGGCCAGTCTCAGATATGGCTTTTTCTTTGCCACTCTGCCCAGAATCCCGCAGCCGCCTCTTCACTGTAGATGTTGACACTGGTGTTTTGCGGGTACTATTTAATGAAGACCTGTGAGGCGTCTGTTTCTCAAACTAGAGACTCTAATGTACTTATCTTCTTGCTCAGTTGTGCAACGCGGCCTCCCACTTCTTTTTCTACTCTGGTTAGAGCCTGTTTGTGCTGTTCTGTGAAGGGAGTAGTACACACTGTTGTAGGAAATCTTCAATTTCTTAGCAATTTCTCGCATGGAATAGCCGTCATTTCTAAGAACAAGAATAGACTGTCGAGTTTCAGATGAAAGTTCTCTTTTTCTGGCCATTTTGAGCGTTTAATTGACCCCACAAATGTGATGCTCCAGAAACTCAATCTGCTCAAAGGAAGGTCAGCTTTGTAGCTTCTGTAACGAGCTAAACTGTTTTCAGATGTGTGAACATGATTGCACAAGGGTTTTCTAATCATCAATTGGCCTTCTGAGCCAATGAGCAAACACATTGTACCATTAGAACACTGGAGTGATAGTTGCTGGAAATGGGCCTCTATACACCTATGTAGATATTGCACCAAAAACCAGACATTTGCAGCTAGAATAGTCATTTACCACATTAGCAATGTATAGAGTGTATTTCTTTAAAGTTAAGACTAGATTAAAGTTATCTTCATTGAAAAGTACAGTGCTTTTCCTTCAAAAATAAGGACATTTCAATGTGACCCCAAACTTTTGAACGGTAGTGTGTGTGTGTATATATATATATATATATATATATATATATATATATATATATATATATATATATATATATATATATATATATATATATATACAGTATATATATATATATATATATATATATATATATATATATATATATATATATATATATTTTATTTTATTTTATTTTTTCTTTCTTTAGTTGTTGCAGGATCTGTAACAATCCTCCTGTGCCTTCATAAAAAAGATAATTATTGTTGATTGAACCCAACTTGTAGATTGGACCATATTTGTTGAACAATTTTTTTGGGAAACATTTGCAGCCATTTATTATGTGATGTTGACCTGTACAATTAAAATGTACCATATTTTGGCTTGATTTCTTGTTTTTTGTTGTTTAATGAAAGGAGGAAGTATAGAGCATCTTCCTGCACCATCTGATGTCATCTCCTCTCGATGGTCAGGGATCATCGGAATGGCAAAACAGAGTTTTTTATGATGATGTTTTTCCTGACTGGAATATTAGCTATTTTGAAATGATTGCAAACTTTATCAGTGTCCACTGACTCCTGCTCATCCAATATCTGCCAGAAAGGGTGAATACCAGCCTCTCTCCAGGATGGGAGAGGCTGGCCTCTGTCAGCTACTAACATAGCTCACCACGGTCAGGGTGTGAATGTGTGTGTGAATGGGTGAATGACTAAAGCTGTAGTGTAAAGCGCTTTGGAGGTCGTCAAGACTAGTTAAAGCGCTATACAAGTACAAGCCATTTACCATTTACCATGGGAGGTCCAGCATCCTGCCCCCGTTGACCGCTTCAGGATTGGATTGTTGAAAATTGGCAGTGAGAAATGAGACGTGAACTTTGTGTGTTGTTAAAAAAGTCTGATTTCATGCCATGATTCAAGGACTTCTGCATGAAAATTGTTTATTTGTCCTGTTTATAAAGGAGTTGAGATGGGGCACAGATTGAATATGTTCTTGTTCCAAAATGAAGTTAAAGATTTCATGCCTGTCAAGCTGGTGATTTTAAAATTAATTAGTTAAATTGTAATGGCTTGCTTTATGGAAGTGACATCAATTAAGTTAAGTCCTCTCCGTATATACAGAGCACTCATTGTTTCATGTTCAACTAAATTCCTTTTATGTCTTCCAAATGAGGTGTTCAGGGGAATGTGCATTATCGGTTTTCTACCACAGATCACCTTCCTCACGTTTGCTGTGTCCGCTACGTGGCTCGTGGCAAACTTCAAACAGTTCAGTTTATTGATGTTTACTGATGTTCTCCAGGAACCCTTGAATGCCTTCAGCATACAAATTCAATTCAATTCAATTTTATTTATATAGCGCCAAATCATGAAACATGTCATCTCAAGGCACTTTACAAAATCAAGTTCAATCATATTATACAGATTGGGTCAGATTATACAGATTGGTCAAAATGTCCTATATAAGGAAACCAGTTGATTGCATCAAAGTCCCGACAAGCAGCATTCACTCCTGGGGAACCGTAGAGCCACAGGGAGAGTCGTCTGCATTGTACATGGCTTTGCTGCAATCCCTCATACTGAGCAAGCATGAAGCATTTATACTGAGATCAAAGCAGACACAGGTGGACTATGTTTATAAACCATCAGGCATTTGGTTGCAATTGATTTTATTTAAGTGTTATGCCAGGAAACTGTTTGAATATGATTATTATTATTTATTATAATTTGCTATTATAATTTTAATAATAGGTCATTCAAACTCAAATGGTAGCTATAACAAAATATGGTTCAAATGGTGGTGATCCCAGGGCTATAAGCTTGTAATAATTAATACCAATAATGCATTCATTAATTAGCTGTTATGAACCCATTTATGCTGGAACAAGGGGATCTGATCGGTTTCTGACCGATGGGATTTATCCAGCAAGCGTTGATAACTCAATTATAACTACAATTAGAGTTTAATCCTTACTTCCTTTATCACCAATCCATGTAAATGTCTCTGTATTAATCTCAGATGTTAACTCAAAAAGAGATAGCTCTGTATTCTGATGACCATGCAAACTCTGGATTGAAATAAACACAAACAATTACTATTCCACACGTTGTTATTTATTGAACCAAAACAATCTCCTGTTACAGTAATTATTCTAATTCAATAACTTAGGAAGCTCTACTCACTACTAAACTAAACATGCAAAAGAAAAATAACAGAAAATAATCAAAAATGGATTAAAATAAGAGGTAGCAAATCTTAGTTCAACTCAGTTGTTTAAACATCACATTCGACATTGGCACTTGACGTAGCAGCATTGAAAGACAAAACAGCTTTGAGAATTCAGATGGACGCTTCACTGTTTTCCAACAAGCTAGCTAACAGCTTAGCTACGCTGCACCTTCCCAAGATGGCGACTATGACGACACACAACCTACGACCTTGCGTGATGCGTAAAGGGGGAAGTCTTAATGACGTAATCAGCACCTACGCTCATGTGGGGTGTGCCTTGATTAGGGAGGCGGTCTAAACTGAACGAGGGATTCAAAGAAAAACCGCAAACTGGAAAGTTATGGACACAAAGAGATTGAACTGAGATAAGAAGGAGGAAAGAAAAAGGGGGGAAAAGAGTGGAGATGGGCTCTCGGCGGAGCCAGCTTATAACAACCACAATCCAAACACAGCCAAAATCACTTACAAAATGCATGCACATACATCAGAGATATCCAGCAGTTAAACAAAACTCCGTCTTGGAGTAATTAAGCATTAAACTAAATCCTAAAAGTTCTGCCCAGGCACAAGAATATATTATGGGTGAAAAGAGAAATAAAAGGGGAAAGTCCCGTTTACTTGTGTTGTCTCACGGGGATGTCCCAGCTCCAAATCCGCGGGCGTCCTGGAGCGCTTCGGCGAACACAGGTCCGTCAACAGCAAGGATAGGGGGAAACCCCCGAAGTCTCTGGGCTCTTCAGACGCTTTGTTCGGCCAAACGAAAGCGTGGTCACTTGATCACTGGGAGATAAGCGGCTGCCAGTCTTTGATCGAAGTGGATTCAAAGTACTTTTTAAGTCGACCTCCTGCATCGGCAGTGCAGGGATGAAGTTGCTTCGGTAAATCTCGGACCAGCGAGAAAATCGAGCACGTGGCGCGTGGGGGTTGAATCCCACGGAGTGAACAGCTGTGGGTGCCTTCTCGGTCTGGTGGGGCGCCAAAAGATGAATGCAACGCGCGGCCGTGTTAAATACCTTTATCATAGTAACGTTATCTCGTTGCTACGGTTGGCAGCCACCTTGGCCGTGTTGCATGAAGGGGGTTTGTGGCCATTTTGACCACATTGCATCATGGGAAATGCAGTCTGTCACGTCCTGTACTGGCGTAACATAAGGATATCAGCCAAAAAGAGGGTTCAATACAAATATGTGACATACTTTTTGGATTAGTAGTTGTAAAAATTTAGGAATGATTAAAATTTCCTTTCCTTTTTACAATTAGGTGGTAGTGTCAGGGCCGCATTATCCATAAGGGCCAGTGCCCAGGGGCACCAACCATGGGGGGGCACCACATGACACATGCTTTAAAAATATATTTTTCATAAATTGTTATATTATTTACTTGAAATTGTTGCAAGACCATGCATTATTCGTTTTGTGAACACTGATGTCACAATAATAATAAATGATAAATAAATCAAGATTAGGCTATATGATCTATCACTCCCCCTCCCCAATCTGTCATAGTTGAGCTGGTCCACAAGTACGTGCAAATGTATCGTCTTTTTTAACGCTACAGAAAATTAATCCAAAATGAACAGACATCAAAAGCTGTGCTTTTTGATTTCAACATTTTTAAATGAGATATTTCAATATTGCTCACTGCTCATATGCCTACATGTAGTTGTGTAAGTTAGTAAATAGTAAATTACATTACAGAAATCCCCTTGATTATGTCTGATGTTTTTGACCGGAGGACAGCACGGGTAAGGGGGGGGGGGAGCCTTTGAGGTATAGGGGCACCACATTGTCTTAATACGGGCCTGGGTAGTGTATATTAGTCCATCGCTCTAAAATTCATAAAAAATACATTGATGCTTGTGGGGACACAGTAAAAAAAGTTCAAGAGGTGTGAATACTTTTGCAAGGGGCTGAATCTAGGCATAACAGGAAGGATATTTTAATTGTTTTAATTTTTTCTTTATCCAAGAACTCAAATATAATTTTGCTTTGAATTATTGAGCTGAATTGAGCTTTTCATCCTCGCAATGCATTAAATGCAGAAAAAGACAAGCATGACCCAGCTCTCTAGCAAGACTTCAGTGAGAGAAAAACATATGACAACAGATAATTTTCCACAACACTCGCTGATTTTTTTAGGAGTCAAATTTGCACGACAACATGCAAACAAGCCCCTAGCAGCTGTCTATTGAGCTCTATTGAACTGAAATTTGAGGCTGATATTGACCAACACTGCCTTAAATAAACTTTAGACTGGATCATACCTGTTTGGGTATCTGCAAACATGGCAAAACAGAAAAGCTCTGGTTATGTAAGCCACTTAGTGATGACACAAATGCACAAAGAAACTTTCTGTTCTCCGGCTTTAAATGATGAGTGAAAAGAGTTGACTTCTGAACAGTAAATTCAGTGTGAGAACTCCACCACTAAGCTCTGCCATGCAGAGGAGCTGCAAAATGTGTAATCTTCCTGTTTTGGCCACATCTGTGTTTTTCTGCTCTTCAATCTCGGCCTGATCAACAGCACAGGAGGGCAGCTTTGTGTTTTTGTTAATTCCAACATCTGTTGGCTGAATATAGAACAGAGAAAAGGAGTTCTCATGTCTAAGGGACAAATCACAGACCCAGACGAAGACCCCTCACCTAATGGATGTTTATCCAGATGGATGTTATTTTGATCACCAGGGCCAAACTGTACATGAATATCCTTTTGTCCCACAACACATACCTAAAAGGGAGTAACTTCAGCTGCAATCGGGTTAAGAATTAAAATAAACCTGTTTTTTTAGTGCAAGGATCTAATGGAGCCAGAAGAAGATGGAAAAATAAAAATGTATCTGATTTTATTCTGGGTCAGCAAGGGTCCCATTAGCATTTATGGCTCCACATTGGATTAAAACTGAATTATTTTATTGAGCGTGAGGATTCCAAATGACTAATTTTGACACATTCACAAAGATACAAATTACCTCATTGTTACAAAATGACATGGGCACATTTAAAACAAGGGGAGTGCAGGGTGCTAAACCTGAACCCTGGTCATCTAGCAGAGAAATAATCAACTTTTTTTGTCTGTTTTGAATAAATGTTTTGCTTTTTGTTCTCTCAAGGATTGAGTACAACACATCAAACCTACAAGCCTCGGCTGCTGAACCAATTAAGCCAAAACCCAAAAATGCCCACCAGTTGCAAAACCAAATGGTGAATGACCCTTGAGGATCCAGTGGCTCCAGTGGGTCACCTCGATGCATGTAGCTTTGGTTGAAGTTGGATTTAAGGCCCAGTTCAGAGTTGGTACTGACATGAGACCTGGCAGACCTGACTGCATGCAGACTGAGCCTATCTTCTCCTCTCATGCCAGTAAACACAGGTTGACTGTTTCTGTAACATCTTTGTATAAGCCCACCTGGGTAGTTTTAACAGATGAGATACAGGACAGAAAACAAAAAACGGTGTGAGATTCTTCAAAGATCAGCATCAGCGCACTAACCTGACTCTCGCCAGAAGTATGTCGCTCCGCCTAGCTTCGCTCACATACATCTGTGACCTCTCCATAGGAATTGCCTTTATTGAAGGCTGGGCCTTATCAAAAATCCTTGCATATGATTGGATAAGCCACTTGTCTGTCATCTTTATCGACGTGCTATTTCAACCACTCACACCGAAGCTAACCCGTGATGCTGTGAGAGCGACGCAGGAAAAAACCACAACTTTTTTTTTTAAATGTGTTTGAGGCTCTATTGGCACGCGTTTTATTGACAGTGAGCTGACAAGAAGAGGGGGGAAGAAAGGCGGCAAAGCGCCGCGGGTCAGAGTCGATCCAGGGCCGACCGCGTTGAGGACTAAAGGCCTCCTAATATGGTTTGCGCTAACCGCTCGGGGTCAGTTTTTTCTTCCGGGGCGCGTCAGCGTCCGCCGCGGACGCGCCCCGGAAAACAAAACTTGCCAAATCCGGTCGGGAGAAGGGTGAAAACATTGTTTCCACCAACAAAAGCCTTCAGAGCCGTTCTCTGATGTTCTTTTAATGAAACAATACTAGGTAGATTGGACAACACGGAAGAAATAGCAGCATCAATGCTAACGCTTGCTTCCTCGATGCGAGCCGCCATTGTTGTTGGAATCTCACGGTCGCTTCTCCACTACGTCACATCCATGAAACTTCCGCCCTGCGTCCTGATTGGCCAGACCATAAAATTGGTTGGAGAAATCATTCTCTATGGGAGAGGTCCCAGATGTATGTGAGTGAAGCTAGGCGGAGCGACATACTTCTGGCGAGAGTCAGGTTATCAGCGCACAGTCATTCTAACTCATATAACAGCCCTGCTGTAAAGGAGCTGAAGCCTCACTTGCCCAACTTGATCAGTTAAGGCGTATTGCAGTGCATAGATGCGACTTGTTATTTATGTCATATTTTTGTTGATGTAGAAACCAATACATGAGAAGAGGCTTAGGGATTTGCTGCAGAAGGGGCATCCTGTTGGTTTCAAGGCGAATGTAGTTGTTGTTTCAGAGAAGGCTGTTGTGCCAGGGTTTGTTGACAGATGTTATGCTGGAGACCAGGTGGGCAGAGAACCTCTCGATTAGAAGGAGCGACATGGGTGACACCATTCAAGCTTTCTCCTGCCTGTATTCCAGGCCAATGGGGCGCAGCAGCGGGCACAGCATATTTCCGCTGAAGAGGCCTGCATTTGATGTCTGACAGGCATCATGGCAGTTCCTAGTCCTTTCCTTATGAACATGTTTGCCAGCCTGTCCATCTTGTCTGCCACTGAACAGGGGACCACATCACCCCACTTGCTACCTCTGATTGATCCTGGCCAGGCCAGGAAACTTGCTTCCTGACCATCTCCCTTATCTGCCTGTCAGAGAACTGTGCCAGGGGCATCCTCAACTATGGATCTCCTCGCCGCCTGGAACAGCGATTGTGGGATTGCTCCTAACCCATTTCCTGAGTGACATGTTTGGTAATTTGCCGGTTTTGATTTCACCTGAATGAATTGAATATGATTATTATTATTTATTATAATTTGCTATTATAATTTTAATAATAGGTCATTCAAACTCAAATGGTAGCTATAACAAAATATGGTTCAAATGGTGGTGATCCCAGGGCTATAAGGTTTTGATTTCACCTGAATGAATTGTCTGAGTTTCCTCTTACACATTTAGGTCTTTTAGGACACCGAGCTAGTGAACCTGACAGGTTCCTTCTTTTTGCTCTGATTTGATCCAGCAGTCTCTTTATCACAGCTGTTTTTACAGCTACATACCCAACAGCTGGAACTTTCCACGGCCTGTCATTTTAGTTTCCTCTGTTCTGTAAGTACCCAATTCTTTTAACTACTAATGATGAGGAAGGAGATTTTCCCCAGTTTTGTTCTTTACCAGTAAATGTTTTCATCGCCACATCTTGTTAGGTTTTTCCCAACCACCAAGAGCTCCTTTGTGGATCATTGGTACCCTACTTTGTGCCCCTCATACCGGGGACAGAACACAATGCAACAAAGCCCCCTGCATCATTTCCAGATTCTTCCACTTGCCTGCTCCAGCTATTAATTTCTAAGGCCCGTTATGCAAGTTATTATGCAACGGGTTTTTTTCATTGTGTTTTTTCAGGCTCCCTGCTCGTTGTTGGTTCCGGGTGCAGGTTTTCATTGGTTGAAGCTGCTGTTGACATTCACATGCTCCCCTCTGGTCCTGCTCTGCTTTTAGGGTCTGGCCCCGTTTAACCAACCGGCCTGGGTCGGAGAGGACAACCGGCACAACGCACACACATGTCCCAAAAAGTTGGCAGAAAAATAGGGAACATGTGCAGTTTGTCAGACACCGCTCTGCATGGGTTATCGTGACAGCAGAAACATTTTTGTTTTGGAACAGTAGAATGACTTAAAGGCCATCTGGTGGGATATACCTTCAGTCCAGAGTGCGAAACACGGGGGGGTCCGGGGGGGCTCGACCCCCCCGATTAAGCCATGAGACCCCCTGAAAGCCTCAAAAGCAAAATTTAAAGGGGGTCTTAAATTGTGTCAAAAAAAATAAAATAAAATATTTTTTGTCACTAATGGTCACTAAAATGCTTTTAAGCTCAACATGTCCAGTATTTAAAATTCAAAACATTTATTCACAAATATGTTCTGTTTTTTGCCAAGTGGAGCCAGCCAATCCTGTTCGCGTATGCAAATTAGCCATGTGCGCGCCAAACAGAAGAAAGACGTAACGTTGACAACAATCAATACTAAAAATGGCTAGCAAGCGAAAGCTAAATCAGAGTGTATCACTCGCACACTTTGGGTTCACATCCAAAAAGGTGGCACTCAGAGAAGAAGAGATGGGCCTACTCGTCACCAAAACGGAGGATCCTATCCCACCCAGTGACTCCCCAGAAGAACAACTTGAAGTTGAGGCCGAGTGCTCCGAAGACGCAGCTGGTGCTGAGGTAACGTTAGCTGTTACTGACTTGCCGGCTGGTTGGACAACGAAGCAGGCTGTCAGGAAGCTGACCCCCCCCCTCAAAAAAAAATCACTCCGGACAAACTGTCTCTTGCACTACTTTACTGTTCTTTTGCACTGTTACTGTTACAAATATATCTTACATAATTGGTAATAATAATAATAATAATTTTTCTGCCTTTTTGCACTAGCATAAGTATTGTATATTTTATATTATTGTACATTTTATTGTGAAATTGAATGTTTAAATTTTAGTATTAGAAACTGATCTTATCTGTTGTGCCTGTGCACTTTATCTGTTTCACTGTTGGTGAATGAGAAACGTCCTCTCGAATCCTTGTATCTCTGGTGAATGTGAAGAATTGACATTAAAGCTGACTTTGACTTTGACATTGTAATGTTATAGGCCTACTGCATATTGAGAAAATTTAGATTGGTATTGCGCAACAATCGGGAGATGGGGACCCCCCCAAATATTGACAGGTATTTCGCACACTGCTTCAGTCTATTTTTTTCATTGTTTGGGTAATCCAAGTTTAGAAAGCAATCGCCGGATGTCACCATGACTCAAGTGAAGATTTTCTGAAGTCTAATATTGGTGGAAATATTTTTGTATTTTAAACACAGTCCAAACAAACAGGCAATGAACAAGAGTTACATTTTTTTCAATGTTCCACATTGTTTAAACAAACTACATTATAACTCTCTGCACATCCATTTTCTAGAGAAAATTACCAGGGACACTTTTCTTTTAGTACATGGAGAGCACAGAGAAAGCAGCACTGGGTGAAAAAACATCCAACTCAGAAAGACGGCTGAAATTACACACTGAGTTACACACCCAACAACTAGACTGAAAGTAATTGTGCTTGGCAGTTTATTGGCAGTAGATAACCAATGTACACGCACGGGGCTGGAATTAGCAGGATGCGACCGCCTGGTCTGCAGCCAGTTCTGGCCTCAGGTTGTTTCTGAAGAGATGCACCCCAAAATGGCGAAGGGCAAACTGAGCAGCACCTTTTCTCAAAATGTCTTCTTCCATGCAAAAAATGACATGAAAAGTTTTTACCATGCAACCCAAAATCACTGAAATTCAAACAAGGAGGGGTGGAGAATGCAATTCAGTCTTGCTGTTGTTACATCTTACTTGGCTGGTATTTGGCCACAGGTGTGTCATAATTCTCAAATACTTAGGGATTGTTTAACAATGTCACAAATCTAGCAAATGAGAGGGCCTCACCTGATATGGGCCCTCTGCGTTTTACCATCCTAATAGCTTAGGTAGAAGGTATGTGGACGACGGTACCGGTAATGGGAGCTTGCTGAGAGGACATGCTTGCAAGTTCTCCAACTTCACTTCTTTTTTTTTTTTTTTTTTTTTTTTTTCCCCCCCAGTGTCCTGTCTAGCAATGTGGCAATAGGAATTGATGTCTCAATGCCAAATAGAGCTCGACAGATTTTGCTTTCACAAGTGGAGCACACAGCTTTCGCCATAGTGCTCCGCTTGATTTATGCATGTAAATAGCTTTATTGTGATGCCTGCAGGGAGAATTTCAAATTATATGGAAACTACAATGGGAAAGTAGGAGAGTAAAGGAAGAACAAGAAGAGAAAAAAAAGAAAGAGAAGAGGTGAAAGAAATGATATATAGAATGATAAAACATCCTCCGTCTGCTCCATCACCTGGAAAGAGAGACGCAAAAAGAACAGCACAACAACAGACATAAAGCAACAGATACAATCGAGTAACACCTTGATGCCATTGCTAAATCATATGTATTATTATTTAAGCTGACATGTGTAAAGTGATACCTGAAAAAAGAAAGTGAAAGAAAATAAATAAATAAATAAATTACAGGCTTTCTGTATATAAGTGAACACTTAATACCTGGAACCCTGCACCTGTGGGAGTTTGTGAGAGTGCACTAGTTTAGGTGAAAATTATCCAGAAGTAAATAGCTCGATAGTAGTTGTGGCCCGCCTTCCCCGAGCACAGAGGTCGGGGGTGTGCAAAAGACCCTCCCTACGCCTGCTCAGATGTTGTGTTGTTGCATGTTGTTCTCAAGTGTGTTTAAAACTGGGAGCGCCGAAGAGGGTGCAAGGCACAGCCCACCCCCCCTCCGGAAGGAAGCTGGTGCCAGCGCATCCCCTCCAAGCAACTGCCCAGAACCCTCAATGTCTAAATGCGAGAGGAGGTGAAGGGAGCCGTCCGAGGCTAGGCTCATACAACATAAGCCCCCCCAAGACGTCTTCACCCTCACCCCCCCATACCATGACCTACATGAATGTGCGTTGTGAAAATGTTTGGAGTGAAAGTGTCTAAAATGCATGATAAAATTGGGGAGAGGGACGTCATCAGAAAGTGGCAACCTCCAGTAACGCCCTCCTCCCCAAGGACCTACATGTGTGGCGGCGTGATGGAGCAGGCAGAGGGAGGAGTCCGGGGATGGGGAGCAAAGGACTGGGGAGCCATCCCAGGGAGCCAGCTCCCCTACTGACTCCAATAGGCACCCCTGCTCCCCGAAAGCCCCACCCGGAGAAGGGGGCCCCGCCAGCGGCACCACCATAGCCCGGGGGCCAGGGAGAGGCCGCAGGGCCCGCCAGCCAACCCCCCACAAGGACCAACACCTCCACCCCCCCAGCCCACTCACTAAGCCTACTGACTTTACCCCCCCCCCCAAAAAAAAATAAATAAATAAATAAATAAGAGGGGGGGGGCCTCTTTATCCCAAACCCCACCCCCCAGGCGAAACCCGCACCGGGAGATTACACGGACCAGGACCGGGACAGGGGGCCGGACACAAGCCCACCAGAACGTCCATTCCCCCCCCCCCCCCCACCATACATTCGACAGTAGACATCCAGGCTGGGTTAGTCCCTACTCCCCCTCCTTCCCCTCCCCCCACTAGCAGAGTGCCGATCCAATGAAGGGGAAGAGCATCTGCCCTGAGATGTTAATGTCCATGCCCCCCTACCAGCTCAACAGGCCCCGAGGCCCCCCAGCGCACCAGAGGCCCCGTGCAGGGGCAGACACCCGGGCGCGCGCCAGTCCAGACCCCAAGCGGCACACCCCCCGGAACCCCGAGGCCCCGCCGGGGCCCCCGCCCAAGGGCGGCGCGCCCCAGGGGCCCCAGGCCCCCATACCCACCCCGGAGGCAATCGGGTCGGTATCAACAGTGCTAACAGAATACAACGCTGGATAAGACTCACCTCTGCAATCTGGCAGATTGCAGATGTTTGTGACAGGACTGTATAGGGGAGTGAGCAGGTGAACAGGAGTGAAGACTAATTACTGACATGGGTGGAGCTTTTCAGGAACAGGGAAGTGACAGGAAGAAAACTGACACTGATTGGATGGTGACTGGAGAAGAGGAGTGACAGGGTGTTGACTACGAGGTGAGCTGGCAGATAGCTGGCAGGTGAACTGAGTGACTGATTAAAGGCTGGATACAGAGAAGTAAACAGAGCAGGTCAAGTGAAGTGATAATAAACAAAATCAAACCACAATAAAATCCAAACTAGACCATAACCCAAAACAGAACCTAAACCTAACACTAAACATAACACAAGATATAACAGAAACCAAACAAGAAAGAACCCGAAACCAAAACTGAGCTTTAAAGCTGAAGAGTTTAACTAATAGATCAAAATAAACAAACAGTCAAAACAAAAACCCAGATCCTGACAGAGCCCCTCCCTCAAGGACGGATACCAGACGTCCTTTAAACAAGACAAATAATAAACAAAAACAGACTAGACCGGGTGAGTGGAGGGTGGTACAGGACGGAGGGCTTCTGGGGAACCTCCCCGACGTGTCAGGTTCTCCGGCGGACGTCCCGGCGGACTACCTCGGCGTGTCAGGTTCTCCGGCGAACGTCCCGAAGGACGGCCTCGGCGTGTCAGGTTCTCCGGGGGACGTCCCGAAGGACGGCCTCGGCGTGTCAGGTTCTCCGGCGGACGTCCAGGAGGACGACCCCTGCGAGACAGGTAATCCGGCGGGTGTCCTGTAGGACGGCCCCGGTTAGCAAAGATGTCCGGCGGCCGGTGGCGGGGCAGGTCTCTCGGAGGCCGGCGACGGAGCAGGTCTCTCGGAGGCCGGCGGCGGAGCAGCAACCTCGGAGGCCGGCGGCGGAGCAGCAACCTCGGAGGCCGGCGGCAGAGCAGCAACCTCGGAGGCCGGCGGCAGAGCAGCAACCTCGGAGGCCGGCGGCGGAGCAGCAACCTCGGAGGCCGGCGGCGGAGCAGCAACCTCGGAGGCCGTCGGAGGAACAGGACCCTCAGGACCCGACGCCTGGAGAGAGAGAGAGCAGAACCTGGCGCCGGACTAAAGGCTGGAGATGGCGCCGGACTATGAGCTAGAAGAGGCGCCTGGCTACAGAGTTCAGGAGGCGCCTGGCTACAGGCTTCAAGTTCAGACGGGGCCTGGCTACAGGCTTCAGGTTCAGACGGGACCTGGCTACAGGCTTCAGGTTCAGAAGGGACCTGGCTACAGGCTTCAGGTTCAGACGGGGCCTGGCTACAGGCTTCAGGTTCAGACGGGGCCTGGCTACAGGCTTCAGGTTCAGACGGGGCCTGGCTACAGGCTTCAGGTTCAGACGGGGCCTGGCTACAGGCTTCGGCTTCAGGAGGCCCCGGGCTACAGGCTTCGGCTTCAGGAGGCCCCGGGCTACAGGCTTCGGCTTCAGGAGGCCCCGGGCTACAGGCTTCGGCTTCAGGAGGCCCTGGGCTACAGGCTTCAGGTTTAGGCAGACTCTTAGAAACCAGGAACCTCAGCAGGAGCCCCTCCAACACCTCCGACAAAGACAGTCTGTTCAGCCACTTGGAAAATTGGCTGTCTAGCCGAAGGTGCGGGGGCAAGAGCTTTAGAAGAGGCCCAGGGATCTCCAAGTCTCCATGGGGCTCTGGGTGCTTGTCGTCTGGACGAGGGCCACGACGATGCTTGTCGTCTGGACGAGGGCCACAACGACGCATGTCGTCTGGACAAGGGCCACGACGCCGCTTGTCGTCTGGATGAGCCCCAGAGTTGCGGCCTGGAAGAGGGCTTGTCTGAACCCCCTCCTCGTAGTCCAGTGGTAGACCCTCCTGGGTTCCCACGTCGCAGACTGGCGGCAGACCCTCCTGGGTCCAAGCGTCGCAGACCAACGGTGAATCCTCCTGGGTTACAGCGTCTTGGGCCGACTGCGGACCCTCCTGGGTTGCAGCGTCTTGGGCCGGCTTCGGACCCTCCTGGGTTGCAGCGTCTTGGGCCGGCTGCGGACCCTCCTGGGTTGCAGCGTCTTGGGCCGGCTGCGGACCCTCCTGGGTTGCAGCGTCTTGGGCC
This sequence comes from Fundulus diaphanus, assembly GCA_037039145.1. Taxonomy (NCBI): domain Eukaryota; kingdom Metazoa; phylum Chordata; class Actinopteri; order Cyprinodontiformes; family Fundulidae; genus Fundulus; species Fundulus diaphanus. The sequence goes on from CM073144.1 coordinate 33,561,834, forward strand.
GGCTGCGGACCCTCCTGGGTCCAAGCGTCGCAGACTGGCGGCAGAACATTAGCAAAGGCCTCAGGTCTTGGAACATGCACACCCACGCAGACTCGGGCCGTGCCGTGTGCAACAGGAACCTCTGTGCCCGATGCTCCGACATGCACCATCTCCGCACAGGCAGCAGCAGTGCATGCACCCACGCAGACTTTGGCCGTGGCGTGTGCGGCAGGAACCTCTGTGCCCGGCGGCGCGGCGTGCATCACACCCACGCAGACTGGGGCCGTGGCGTGTGATGCAGAAGCCGGACCACTGCTAGGTGGCACAGGGGAAACCAAGCTGGGCACTGTCAGGCCAAGTTGTGAAGCAGGGACCAGGCGGGGAATAGGCAGAGGATGATGTTCTTCACGGAGGATGAACGGGATCTCCGCCCGGATCGTCTCCGTGTCCAACCCCTCAGGCTTTCTGCTCAGCCTTCGAAGCACTTCCACCTGAGCAAAAACCCTCTCCCATATAGCCTGATCCTCCTGTAGTCGGGTCATGGTGGGAAAAAATAAAAAGAGGAGAGGAGAGAAAAAAACAACAACAACGTACTTGTCTGGCGATGGGTCCGGTTTTGGGCCAGATCAATCTGTCACGAACCGGAGACAGATGGACCCAGTATTCAGCCAGACAAGAGAGATTTTAAGCAAAAAAAACAGGATTTATTAATAAACAGGGACAGGCAAGGCTCAATGGTCAAAAAGGCAGTCCAAAATCCGGTACACTCAAGGCAGTCCAAAATAGGCAGAAGTACAGACAAGGATAAGGCAAACTCAGAATATCCAAGGCAGGTCCAGGTCAGAAAAACAGGTAAGCAATCATACAGGGCAAGAAAATCAGGTTTAGGGATCAGGCTGGCTCAGAGTCAAAAAGGCAATTGGGTCGGTATCAACAGGGCTATCAGAAATACAACGCTGGATAAGACTCACCAAGTGGTTTGAATTGATCTGGCAGATTGCAGGAGGAAGAGGCAGGTATAAGTAGGGGAGTGAGCAGGTGAATGGAGTGAAAACTAATTACTGGCATGGGTGGAGCTTATCAGGAACAGCGAAGTGACTGGAAGTAACTGAAACTGATTGGATGGTGACTGGAGAAGAGGAATGACAGGGTGTTGACTAAGAGGTGAGCTGGCAGGTGAACTGAGTGACTGATTAAAGGCTGGATACAAAGAACTGAACTGAGCAGGCCAAGTGACTTAATAACAAACTACTCCTAAACCTAAGACTACCTAAGACTAAACAAAACACAAGCTATAATAGAAACCAAACAAGAAAGAACCCAAAACCAAAACTGATTTTAAAGGCCGGAGAGTTAACTAATAAATCAAAATTAACAAACAGCCAAAACAAAACCCAAATCCTGACACAGTCATGTTCAAACAGGAAAGGGGAAATCCCCAAACTTTTCCTACAAAGATGGGAGCATGATATTGACCACAATGTCTTGCTATGCAGCAGAATAAGACCTTCTTGCTCTGGAACTAAGGAACAGAGCCCAACTCCTATGAAACATTTTCCACACACCACAATCCCCTCTGCACCAAACTGTACTCGACAAGTTTGGATTGGTTGGGTTTTCAGACATAGCGGCAAGGTTGTGTTCATATTTATGGAAAATGTGTGAAAAAAGGTGAAGGGTATGTAATGATTTGCTGTGGTGAATCCAAAGTTAAGCCAAACACGGAGCTGATGCTAACAAAAAGGGTATTTATTGGCATAGATGACAGATCCTCCAGGGAAAAAAAGGCAAAGGCTGGGACAGACTCAAAAGACAGGACAGGTCATACAGGGCAACGGACAGATAACAAAAAACAGAGGCTGCAAAGCTCTTACCACGAGGTAGCGGACAGGGACGAGATGAGATCTACCGGCAACTAAGCAAAAACGAAGGCGGACTTAAATAGGCAACAGAACAGGAGAGCAAGGCGGGGCTAATTAACAAAAACAGGTGGAGGTGATAAAGGGAGCATACAGACTAATAAACCTAAGGTACAAAGCAAGACACAGACACTAGCTGAAATAAAAACTACTAAAGACAAAAACCGACTAAGGATAAATCCAATCCAAAACAAGAAAACAGAAATAAAACCAAAGACAGAAAAGTGGCTAAACTGAAAGAAAATAACCTGAACCACAACAGAACGTTACAGGGTATCAATACTTTTGTAAGGAATCCTAAAGCTTTCAAGGACACATGCTTATGTAGCCTCATGTGATAACAGAATGAGGGATCTCAGCCCTCCTTCTGACTCATACACCATGGGTGAGGCTCTCAACCAGCATATCACATTCGTCATCATACACTGGAAAAGGACAATTTGAGACTGACATTTTTCTTCTCTACAGTAAGTCGTTGTATAAAGATCAGTTCGAAGTTTAAAGGTGTATCACATGTTTACATGTACTGGCTGAATATCGCAGTGCTGTTGAACTGTCTTGTCTAGCGACTGAGAGGAGGACGAGTTTTTTATTTCTGAACCACAGGGTTCAGTCCTTGGACCAATTCTCTTATATATATGCTTCCGATTCTGATGACAGCTATATTTATCCATAAATCCTGATGAATCCAATCAATTACTTCAACTGCAGTCATGTCTTGATGACATCAAAAGCTGGATGACTTTAAATTTCCTGCACTTAAATTCTGACAAGACAGAAGTTGTAATCTTTGGACCAGAGTCCTCAAAAAAAATTCTTAATCAACCACTTAATCTGGATGGCATTAACTTGGCCTCTGGTAATAAAGTAAAGATTCTTCGTGTTATTTTTGACCAAGACATGTCATTTAAATCCCATATTAAACAGGTTTCCAGAGTTTCCTTTTTTCACCTCAGGAATATTGCCAAAATTAGAAACATTCTGTCCAGGGGTGATGCTGAAAAACTAGTCCAGGCATTTGTTACTTCAAGGCTGGACTATTGTAATTCTTTACTATCAGGAAGTCCACAAAATGCAGTTCAAAGTCTTCAGCTGATCCAAAATGCTGCAGCAAGAGTTCTGATGAAAATCAACGAGAGGAATCATATTTCTCCAATTTTAGCTTCCCTTCATTGGATTCCTGTTAAATCAAGAGTAGAATTTATAATTCTTCTTCTAACGTATAAAGCCCTTAATAATCAAGCTCCATCATATATCAGAGCTCTGATTAACCCGTATGTTCCTAACAGAGCACTTCGCTCTCAGACAGCAGGTCTGCTGGTGGTTCCTAGAACCCTAAAAGTAGAATGGGAGGCAGATCCTTTAGCTATCAAGCTCCTCTCCTGTGGAACCAACTCCCAGTTTTGGTCCGTGAGGCAGACACCCTGTCTACTTTTAAGACTAATCTTAAAACTTTCTGTCATGGTTTTAAGGTGTTTGGCCCACATGCAGATACTGACAGAACACAGAAACAGTTTTAAGATGTTTATTTTAGGCTCAAAAGGAAACGCACACTATATGTGCAACAGGCGAGGTCGGAACATCAGAGCAGGGTGACTGCGGGAAGAAAGAGGATACATTAAACACTAATCGAACCAGGGGAAAATATTCCAGAAGCTGCCCAGCTTACCGCTTGGTTGGGAGGACCTATCTGAGGGGGATGAGTGGAAAAGGAGTTCAGTAACCGTAACTCTCTGATGGAAGGAGATGGCTGAATGACGGGAGGGCTGGCAGATGTAACACAGGCGAGGAGTCCGAACAGCACCACTGCCGCGGCAGGCAGGAGGAGCAGCTGGAGGAACCATAGTAGTCCAGACGAACCAGGTGAATCCAGGGAGGGGAATCTCTTGCCCAGCTTGGTATCACCAAGGGAGCAAGAGGGGAGATGCCAGAGCAAAATCTGAGCAGGCAGGGATTCAGGAAGCTGGTCTTCAAAGCACGGAACCAACACAGGTGAGTAAATCCAAACACGACAAACTGGAGAGGACAGGAGAGAAAATTAGATTCAAAAACAGGGTTTCCAAAAACTCACAGGTACGAAGCACAGGAGACAGGTCTATGGCCTAGGCATACCACAACGGGGTAACACTCTGGTGTCTTCCAGCTGTCTGTGCACTCCTTTTAAGCCAGCGGGCCACGGCCACCCGTCAACTGCAGCCACCTGTGGAGCAGAGTTAGGGAGCACGGAAAAACAGAACCCTGACACTTTCCTTTTTGACAAAGCTTATAGTTAGAGTGGCTCATGTTACCCTGAGCTACCTCTATAGTTATGCTGCTATAGGCTTAGGCTACTGGAGGACATCAGGGCCTATTTTTCTCACTCTACTGATTTCTACTGTTCTCCAGTCTACTGTTCTCCAGTTTTGCATTGCATTGCATTGAAATGAATGTTGTCATTTCAGCTTTTAACTTTTTGCTCTCTCTCTCTTTTCTTCATAGTAGGTACACCTGGTCTGGCGTCCTGTTAGCTGTGACATCATCCAGGGAAGACAGATCACCCGCTATTACCATCTAATGTAGAACAGATTACTGGATTAATGTGTGCTTCTGCGCTTTTTTGTCTGTCTTGTTGTGTCTCTGCTCTGTCTTCTCTAACCCTCAGTCAGTCGAGGCAGATGATACGTTCATACTGAGCCCGGTTCTGATGGAGGTTTTTCCCTTCCTGTTAATGGGGAGTTTTTCTTTCCGTTCTCGCTTCATGCTTGCTCAATATGAGGGATTGCTGCAAAGCCATGGACAATGAAGACGACTCTCCCTGTGGCTCTACTCTTCTCCAGGAGTGAATGCTGCTTGTCGGGACTTTGATGCAATCAACTGGTTCCCTTATATAGGAACGTTTTGACCAATCTGTATAATCTGACCCAATATGTATAATATGATTGAATTTGATTTTATAAAGTGCCTTGAGATGACATGTTTCATGAATTGGCGCTATATAAATAAAATTGAATTGAATTGAATTGAACATTGTGGAAGCCGCTGTTGCAAATATTTACCTTTAGCACCCTTTCTGTCAATGTGTTTTGGTGTTTTGTGGCCAAAGCAGAAACAAACGTATTTACTGCAAAACAATATCCTCTCAGCTTGTTCTGACATGATAAAACATCTATTTTAAAGTATGTTAGGTCCAGACAAGGAGCTTGCAGTGATGGATTGCTTGACAAATATATCAATTGCCCACACGAGAGCGCTGTTTCCTGACTAATACCTGGAGAACAGTTTAGTGCAGTTATAGAATCTGTGCTATAGTTCTTTTAAAACATGGATCTTTAAAAACAAGATGGCAATGTTAATATTTATTCTCCTGACAAAGATTTTATAAATTTTCACAACACAATTCCTTCTGGCGTATTTGGGATAACTATTTCTTCTATATTTTAGCTGACAAAAGAGTGCTAGCTAAAATGAGAAAATACCAGAAACAAACCAGAATATGTGTCCAGAGCTAAGATCATTATTTGACCCTCCTCAAATGTAAGTCCACAACAAATAATAAAAGAAAATCAGCAGCCTCTAATTTTTACGATAGTTTGATTATATGTTGAACTGCAAAAATAATAATAATAAAAGATTATAAAATAAACTTGTTACATAAAATGTAGGAATCAGTTTGCAATCCATTGGTTGAAGCCAGTGTTTGACCCTTTACCAACAAGCCAAATTTCTAGCTCCTACAGACCGGTTCTATGTGTCTGTCTGTTTCTCTCTTTCTCTCTCTCTCACACACACACACACACACACACACACACACACACACACACACACACACACACACACACACACACACACACACACACACACACACACACACACACACACACACACGAGTACAAATTGCTGCGGGTATTAATGCTATGTGCATTTATACCATTGTATAATTACTCAACCCACCAGAAGCATACTGATCAATCAAGCCTGTCAACCTGTTAACAACCTGCTCTATTTATCAATCTGGATCATCGCAGTACAACAATTGTTAAATCAAAGGAAAGGTCCATCAGCTAAAGAACATGAGAAATCACACTGATCTACTAAGTAAATATATTATTTGTCAATTACATGCACATTTTTATGTATGTACTTATTAGAAAATAAATGAGTTTTATTCATTACCAATGTTCTCTCAAAGTCACCCCATCTTGCAAAGAAGATATCTCCCAGGTACAAATAAATACATTTAAAAGGAAGCCCTCCCAAATAAAGAGTAGATTGGAAACATTTATGATTTTTCGGTAGGATATTAATTTTTGACATTTTCAGAAAACATGAAAGTGGCTGCTTTGTGCTTTTCTAGTCTCCAACACCTTATTTCACTATCAAGATTCCACCATCAGCTAAATAACAGAACGCGTTGAATCCAATTGTGTTTGACTTAATGTTTCCCCATCCTCGTTTTAGAGCGTGTTGTACAATCTGGACAGGACCTTATCACATGTTGATGAAATGAAGCTGAAGCGCAAGTTCAATCGAAGAAACTCATCGCCTGCCTCCATTCAATCAGAGTCCGATCCGCCTCTGATGTGAGCCAATCAGCTACGAACCGCACCTCCATGAAGCCAATCAGCATCCCACGCTCATCTTAAAAGCAACTTCAAATCCACGTCTCAGCCTGCTAACCAGCAAGCGCAAACGGATTGCATGTCGGATTTCGAATCAGATGTCCGATTCAACCCACCCCCAACCCCTTCTCCACCATCATAGCTGAGCTCATCTAGCTTCCAAGACGTTCCTCCATCCTCAACCCATCAGAGTGTTTTCTCCCTTCAGTCTTCAGCACTCCCTATCACCTCGTTATTGGTCCGGCAGAAGACCACCATGTTGGGCCCGGTTCTGCCAGAGGTTTCTTCCCAAAGGGGAGTTTATCCTCTCCACAGTCGCTTCAAGCTTGCTCATCATGGACAGTTCATGCAAACCTGTGTTTATCAAGTTGGACATCTATCTTATACAGATCACCATATGGACTGAACAAACTTTTATCTCCACTCCACCACCAGTTTCAGACCTGGGGGGAACATCCCTGTTCTCATACATCTACTTATGCATATTAAAGTATAATTCAGCATTAATGTTCCTGCCGAGGTCTGAGCGCCAAAGACTTAAAATATTGTATCAACAAAATCCTTCTAATTGCTATTTCTTTCTCTGTGAGTTTTTCAGATTGAAGTAGCAGTTAACACTTGTCTGGGGTCTCTGAACTAAACGGACGATTAAAGTTTAGAGTAAAATTGCTTTGTTCTAGGGAATATTTTCCCGTTAGTTGTGAATGCCCGTGAGATATAATTTGAAAGACCTTTCTTTTTTTTGTGTGTGTGTCCTGTCTGGCAATGTGGCAATAAGAATTGATGTCTTAATGCCAGAAAGAGCCCAACAGATTTTATTCTCACAAGTGGAGCATTATTGCTTTCGCCATAGTGCTCTGCTTGATTAATATATGTAAATAGTTTTATAATGTAAGGAATAATTCATGTTCATGTGGACACTACATTGATAAAGTAGAAGAGGAGAGACAAATGAGAAGAAAAAAAGAAAGGGAGAAAAGTTGAAAGAAAGAGGAGAGAGCAGAGAGAGATTGCCAAAACTTCATCAGTCTGCTTCATTACCTGCAAAGAGAGATGTAAAAAGACCCCCACCCCCCGCCCAGGCGGGGGAAGAAGAGCCCGGGGTCAGACCCACCGGACACCCCACTCCGAGCACCCCCCACAGCCCGAAGACTCAGGCACCCCCCGAAGCAACCTCCGTGCCCACAGGATACATCCCACAGCCCCCCACCCCCACTAAGTGATGGAGCCGATCAATGGAGCCCAGAGAGATCAATCTAATGCAGTTGCAGATGCTATCTCAGGAGTAATGTGATCCAACAAAAGATCTCTATACTGATTGATACTGAGCTTTTTTTTGCTTTTCCAATTATTGAGGATAATTTTCTTTGCGACACATAGGGCAGTGAAAACCATGCGAACTATTTTATTTTCCAAAGAGCTTTCCTCAAACTGATGGGGAAGGTGAAATTTTACAACTCAGACACTCTGACAAGTCCTTAAATAATTGAAACCTAAACCTCTGAACAGGTGGGCATAACCATAACGCATGAATATACACTCACCGGCCACTTTATTAGGAACCCCATGCTAGTAACGGGTTGGACCCCCTTTTGCCTTCAGAACTGCCTCAATTCTTCGTGGCATAGATTCAACAAGATGCTGGAAGCATTCCTCAGGGAGTTTGGTCCATATTGACATGATGGTATCACACAGTTGCCGCAGATTTGTCGGCTGCACATCCATGATGCGAATCTCCCGTTCCACCACATCCCAAAGATGCTCTATTGGATTGAGATCTGGTGACTGTGGAGGCCATTTGAGTACAGAGAACTCATTGTTATGTTCAAGAAACCAGTCTGAGATGATTCCAGCTTTATGACATGGCGCATTATTCTGCTGAAAGTAGCCATCATGGGTTGGGTACATTGTGGTCATAAAGGGATGGACATGGTCAGCAACAATACTCAGGTAGGCTGTGGCGTTGCAACAATGCTCAATCTGTACCAAGGGGCCCAAAGAGTGCCAAGAAAATATTCCCCACACCATGACACCACCACCACCAGCCTGAACCGTTGATACAAGGCAGGATGGATCCATGCTTTCATGTTGTAGACGCCAAATTCTGACCCTACCATCCGACTGTCGCAGCAGAAATCGAGACTCATCAGACCAGGCAACGTTTTTCCAATCTTCTATTGTCCAATTTCGATGAGCTTGTGCAAATTGTAGCCTCAGTTTCTTGTTCTTAGCTGAAAGGAGTGGCACCCGATGTGGTCTTCTGCTGCTGTAGCCCATCTGCCTCAAAGTTCGACGTACTGTGCGTTCAGAGATGCTCTTCTGCCCACCTTGGTTGTAACGGGTAGTTATTTGAGTCACTGTTGCCCTTCTATCAGCTCGAACCAGTCTGGCCATTCTCCTCTGACCTCTGGCATCAACAAGGCATTTCCGCCCACAGAACTGCCGCTCACTGGATGTTTTTTCTTTTTCGGACCATTCTCTGTAAACCCTAGAGATGGTTGTGCGTGAAAATCCCAGTAGATTAGCAGTTTCTGAAATACTCAGACCAGCCCTTCTGGCACCAACAATCATGCCACGTTCAAAGTCACTCAAATCACCTTTCTTCCCCATACTGATGCTCGGTTTGAACTGCAGGAGATTCTCTTGACCATGTCTACATGCCTAAATGCACTGAGTTGCCGCCATGTAATTGGCTGCTTAGAAATTAAGTGTTAACGAGCAGTTGGACAGGTGTACCTAATAAAGTGGCCGGTGAGGCTTTAAAGGTGAACAGGCCATCCTATAATCACACTAGGTCTCCGTTGGGGGTAAAGGGGAACTTCAGGGTGCTTTGGGAGACACTTTGGAAATGTGGGATAAACTTTCTCCTAAGTAAATAGACAGATGTTCCCTTGCTAGAAAAAATACAGTATCCTGACTCCACACTTAAGCTTTCTGCTTTTCCCTTTACTTTTCACACATCAGAGGGTCTTTGACCTAAGAGTAGACTTTTGTAATGAAAAATCCCACCCCTCTGTAATAGGCTTGATTGGGATCAACACCCAGCTCCAGTCACAGGCTGCAGCCAGTCAATACAGCTGTATTTCATCTTCTCATCGGGAAGGCAATATTGAAGGCCAACTGAGACAGCTTCTGCCTGCCAGTTTATTTATCGTTACTTAAATTGAACCTTGGCTGCTCTTACAAGAGTTTATTTCTTTCCTCTGAAGACTGTTCTCCCAGTAACACTGCTTACCTCCTTTTGTAGATGTGCCTACATTTAATTAGTCCACATCCTTCCTGCCTGCCTGCCTCCACCATTGACCATAGACTAACTGGCTCCCCTTGAACTGCTGAATCCTCCCCTCTCCACTGCATGATTTCTGGAGAAGAACAGCAAACCTATTATTCACCTTCTCTTGAAGATCTTCTGAAGCAGAGATCTTCAACATGGGGTTGAATAAGAAACAATTACATTCTTTATCTGTCAGGGGTGATGGTGGCGCAAGTTAAGGAGGTCGTCCTGTAATCTGCGGGTTGCCGCTTCAATCCCCCGCTCCGACCGTCTCAGTCGTTGTGTCCTTGGGCAAGATACTTTACCTGCATTGCCTATTGGCGGTGGTCAGAGGGTCTGGTGGTGCCAATGTACGGCAATCTCGTCTCTGTCAGTCTGCCCCAGGGCAGCTGTGGCTACAAACATAGCTCACCAATGTCAGGGTGTGAATGACAGACTGTACTGTAAACCGCTTTGGGGTCGTTGGACTTGATAAAGCACTAAATCTCATGATCCCCTCCTCCAGAAGTCGAGGAGGTACTTTTTCTTCTTGTTCATATGTTTAAATTAATCAGACTAGGTTTGACAATGACCTATACTGTAGTTTTGATCTGATAAAGCCAAAAGCCATAACAGAATTAGCCAGTTCAGGTCTGACCAGTGAAAGTACATTAGATTTTATACTGGAGATGATCAAACGTACCTCTAACAAAATAAGTGGGTAGTTATAACCTTCATAATCAGGACAAACCGCTTACACTTCTCCATGTGAAGCTTAGGGGAGGAACAACCTTGAAAAATAGACCTTATTAATTTGTTCTTTTTTAAATCAGTTACTGCACTACATCTGTACGCGGTGAAATATTACTGCAATAATTGTGCTTCAAGAAAGATTTTGTTGATAATGGTAGAAAAAGAGCTGATATTCATCCAACTCTTCATTACAAATTTATTGGGTTCCTCTATTTTTTTTCAAATTTACCTGTGCTCAAGCCTAAAAATCAGTCTCTGCCAGAGTTTTAACAATATAATAATAATAATAATAATAATTACATAAATTAAAAGCATATCTAAAGCAACTGATGAACATGCAACGATAAACATGTACAGCAGAAAAAGGAAATAAGTTAACAAGAAATGAAAGATCAAAGAAAAGCAAGAACATTTATTGGCAAATTGGACCAAAAATGAACCCTGCCCAGATAGCAAAATATGAGTGAATCAACATGCAAATATGGTTAGTCATGATTTTGTCGTGGATGAACCTGGACACAGCACGCACACACAGAGTTGGTTTTAAGAGAGTTTTTTGCCAGTGGTGGATGGTGATGACATGTAGAACCAGAGTCTGTGACCAGGCGGAGATGAAGGATGCAGGAGCTGGCTGGCAGGTTCAGAGCGGAGAGACTGACCAGGTGACGGGAAAGCTGCGCTGCTGCATAACGGGAGTGAAGCCAGAGTCCATTAAGACGGGAGTGGAGGTACAGAGTCCAGCAGCGCAGCAACCAGGAACAGGACGAGCGGAGACCAAGACGTGAGGACAGGAGCAGACAGGCATGATGTGAAGAGACTGAACACTTACGAGCCGGCAACGAAGAACAAACTGAGGTGAGTTATATAGTGGTGTGAGCAGGTGGAACCAGTCATGAGATGATTGCAGCCTGACAGGCTGCGCTGGGAAGGAGGAGGCAGGAAATGTTCAGGATGCGGCCTGAAGGCTGCATCCTGACAAATCCATGTTGAAGCCTGAAATTTAAATTATACATAAAGAGATGCACCAGTTTGCCTTACTCAATGCTCGTTCCATTTCTAACAAATCATTTATTCTTAACGAGCTTTTTACCAGAGAAAATATGGATTTTATGTTCTTAACCGAAACGTGGCAAAGGGAAAATGAGTTTGTCCATTTGAATGAGCTCTGTCCAATTGGCTGCTCTGTTACTGGGACGCCCCGCTTAGTACGCCGCGGTGGAGGGCTTGCTGCTGTGCATCGTGACAGGTTCATATGCAGAGATTCTTTTGAATCCCAGTCGCTCAAAATTGGTGTTTTTAATACATTTTACTGTGTATTAATTTACCGTCCTCCTGGCCCGGCTGGCATCTTCCGTACTGATTTTACAGACTTTTTATCATCTATCATCAAACTGGAGAAGGTCTTAATTATCGGGGACTTCAACTTGCATATTGATGACACCACAAGTAACACAGCTGCGTAAACGAGTCTGTCTATCACAGACTCGTTTAATGTTATACAGCATGTTTCTGAACCCACACACATAAAGGGTCACACCTTGGATCTTGTTTTCTCACTTGGTCTTGATGTAGTGAATGCTCGCGTAGAAGATGTTCATGTGAGTGATCACTGCTGTGTTATTTGACATTAACTTTCCTCTGGATCCTCTGCCCCTGGGAATTAGGGCACAGAGGCGGATTATTACCCATGATGCTGGGGAGAAGTTCTCTGCTTTGTTTGATGCATGCTCCCTGATGGGATGCAGTGATGCAGATGCTTTTATCCAGTCTTTTAATAACCAGTGCTTAACCATTTTAGATAAAGTGGCACCATTGTTTCCCATAAAAAAACATGTCCTTGGGTTGACGAAGCTATACAGAGTTTTAGGAGAAACTGTAGAAAAGTATAACGTTTGTGGAAGTCCTCTAAACATGAGGTTCATAGGCTGCAACTGAGGGAACAGATAGCAACCCTAAATGAGATACTAAGAAATGCGAGAACTCATTTCTTTTCTCAGCTTATATCCTCTAAGAAGCAAAACCTTAAAATCTTGTTTGAGACTATAAATGCAATAGTCTCTCCTCCTGCCCCCGAAGCATTAGTGTCCTCAAAATCAGACTGTAATGAATTCCTTCACTTCTTTGTAAGTAAGATCAGAGATGTTAGGGCAAACATCTCTCCTTCACTTACTTAGAACTCTGCATGTGATTTGCCTTCTGTTCATTCTTGGTCACACTTTAAACCGGTGACTTTACAGGACATTACCTCTCTTCTACATAAACTGAAACCTTCATCCTGTCCTATGGATGTCCTCCCAACTGTGCTACTTATACAAGTATTTGATTCTATTGGCCCCTGTATTGTGGATATGCTAAATACTTCACTTTTAACTGGTGTCGTTCCTGCCTTTTTTAAACATGCTTTTAAACCTGTACTGAAAAAGCCCAGTTTGGATCCATTACAACCTAAGAGCTTCAGGCCAATATCCAAACTTCCATTTATTTAAAAAATTTTAGAAAAGGTTGTAGCTGAACAACTCACCACTTTCCTAGAGAACCATGGGCTGTTTGACAAATATCAGTCCGGTTTCCGTAAAAAACATTGCACAGAAACTGCATTGCTGAAAGTCTCGAGTGACATTCTGATGTCAGCTGACTAAGAAATATACAGTTCTGGTTCTCCTGGACCTTTCATCTGCTTTTGACACTGTTGTGCATAAAATTATGATAAATAGACTCCATGATTTGGTTGGGATGTCAGGTTCAGTTTTAAAATGGTTTTCATCTTACCATTCTGGCAGAAGTTTTAGTGTTTACGTAAACCAAATCATGTCGGAAACAACGCAGTTGTCATGTGGGGTACCTCAGGGTTCTGTTTTGGGACCCATCTTGTTCCTTTTGTACATACTTCCACTTGGTCAAATAATTAGTAAATTCAGTGACATATCTTACCATCTGTATGCGGACGATATTCAACTTTATTGCTCATTTAAGGACACTGAATTTCATAAATTGTCTTCCTTAACTAACTTTCTGGCTAGTATTAAACAGTGGTTAAGTGACAACTTCTTGCTTCTAAATTCAGAGAAAACAGAAACACTAATTATCGCACCTGAATGTAAAATCCCTCAGATAAAGCAATATACTGCTGACTTAGGCTCGTCTGTTCAGCCGAGCCAGCTTAGGTGTTGTGTTTGATACAGCGATGTCCTTGGAGAACCACTCCAAACAATTAGTTAGGAACTGTTATTTCCAACTAAGGAATATCTCCAAATTAAGAACATTGGTGTCAAAGGGTGAGTTGGAAATGATTATTCATGCTTTTATTTCCTCACGGTTGGACTACTGCAATAGTCTTTTTACATGTTTGAGCAAGAAGGAGCTAAACCGTCTTCAGGTTGTCCAGAACTCTGCTGCAAGGCTTTTAACTCACATAAACAAAAGAGAACACATTACACCAGTATTAGCAGCTTTGCACTGGTTACCGGTCCAGTATAGAATCCAGTTTAAAATTCTTGTCCTTACTTTTAGAGCCCTGCATGGTCTAGCTCCTCCCTACATTTCTGAGCTGATACAGCTCCATACTCCGACCCATAGTTTGAGGTCATTGGGCCAATCATTGTTAGTGGTCCCATGCACTTATTTTAAAACTAGAGGGGATCGCTCATTCCAGGCAGTGGCGCCGAGGCTGTGGAATGTTTTGCCTCTCTGAATTCTGTTGCTTCTTTTAAAAAGCAACTAAAGACGCTGCTATTCAAGCAGGCTTTTAATTAGACGTGTGGTTTTTACGGTTTTGTTTGTATGTTTTCCATCTTGTTTTATAATGTTGTTTATGTATTGCTTTGTATACTGTTTTTTGTATTTGTATTTTACTGTGAAGCACTTTGTGATTTTTATCTGAGAAAAGTGCTATATAAATACATTTTACTTACTTACTTTACTACTGACCTCAAGCAGAGTGAGGTTCGTCTGGAATGACCTGGCAGACAAGGCATTCAGGCGACTTAACGCCCTGTTCACCTCTGCCCTGGTCCTTGTTTCCCCCGACCCAGAGAGACAGTTCATTGTGGAGGTTGATGCCTCTAGTTCTAGTGTCGGGGCGGTGCTCAGCCAGAAGGCCGAGGACAGCCGCGTTCACCCCTGTGCCTACTTTTCTAGGAAGATGACCCCCGCAGAACTCAACTATGACGTCGGCAACCGGGAGCTCCTGGCGGTCAAGCTGGCGCTGGAGGAATGGAGGCATTGGCTGGAGGGCTCCAAGCTCCCCTTCCTGGTGTGGCTGGACCACAGGAACTTGGAGTACCTCAAGACCGCCAAAAGACTCAACCCCAGACAAGCCAGGTGGCCCTGTTCTTTGGCCGCTTCAATTTCTCCCTCTCTTACAGGCCTGTGTCCAAGAATGTGAAGCCTGACGCCCTATCCAGGATGTTTGAGGCGGAGGAGGAGGGTCATGATCAGGCACAGGAGTTCATCTTGCCTGACTCCGTAAGGTGTGTGGTCACCAGGCTCGATCTAGAGAGGAAGGTCAGAGACTCCCTGGAGGGAGCACAGATCCCCGAAGCCTGTCCCAAGAAGAGGCCCCCTTAAGAAGGAAGGTCCTCGACTTCTGCCGCTAAGGGAGTTATTTTCCTCCTGTCTCTTTTTTCAGCTGGTAAAATCCATGTGAATCTTTTGCTCATATGAATGACAGTTTAAACAAAACCTTCAGTTTGTGTCAGTGATAAAAGCTTTTGTCTCTCTGGGCCTGTTTTGTTGCTGAAAGAGAAATTGTTTTCTGCAATGATTGGCAAAGTGTGTGTGTACACACCCCACGGTGCCTCTCAGTTGACGTAAGCCAATTCATGGCTAAGTATTGTCTGGCTATTATTTCTTTTATTTCCTATGTTAGAGCTGGGGTAAATATAACCATGTCATTTTCTGGTTTTTAATGGAGACCCAGATAGCAAACGATGTTAATTCATTGTTGACTTATGGTAAAAAATTTGATTTTTGGGTAAGGCCGATGATTGATAGTGGATCAACCATCAAACAATCATCTTATTCTAACCAGTTAACCATGTTGAAAAGATGTAATTGAATCATTGTTGTTTTATGGGGGAATTCTAATGATTGAAATGCCAACGTCTAATCAAAGTTGAATCAACATATGCTGTTTGTCGCATACTCACCCTTCTCCTCTTTGAGCTCTGGGTGAGAGCATTTTAACATTGGGCGGGGGTTTATCACATTTTAAATCAAGCACCATATTGTGTTTTTTCTAGACATTTTCTTACTTGTCAGTAAATATTATTACTTACTGTTTGTGCATAATGTGCTGTCAAAGCACTTCTACAAGTCAAAGAGCAAACAAAACAATACATTTACAAACTAATACTAACTGAAAATACCTTAAACACATTCCAATAATTATTTGAAGATTTGCATTAACAGAAAAATCCTTTCTGGCTAGAACCACCCCTCTTTAATCCACATCTTGGTTTGAACCAAACCCAGAACCAATGAATTGGGTGCAAATACCTGGGGACTATTTTGTCTGCGCCCCTGCTGGGAGATGGAAAATGGCAGAGGTAAGTCTTTACCAGAAAACAATGAATTTTACTAGAAAATTTTGCTTGAATGTTATGCAGTTAAATTCAATCTTTAGAAAAGCTACACAAGAACTTAACACCTATTGGTTTTTGTTATACCAAGATGCCAAGATGAGGCCACTCCAGGTGAAGACACATGCCTAGAAACCAAACAGAAACTCCAACCAAACAGAATAAACCAGCTGAAAAACCAATTGATGAGTTGTTTTATATATACGCATTTTCACAAACAATAATATGCAATCTGACTGTAACACTGGCTCACTGTTACACTAACATTAAGATAAACATGCATGAATATTTGTTGCTGTGTCTTTATGAATTAACTCTGACTCTAAAAGTGGAACCGCACAGTTTCTATGTCTGTTCTCAGACCTTTAACCAGTACATTATTTTATGTACTGGTTATAGTTATATTACAGTTATATGCTATACACTCTATCTTCCTCTCTCTTATGTTTGTGTCTTTCAACTGCTGCTTGGCAGTTTGACCCAAAGCTGACTGACAAAAACTACAGCAAAGCTTCAAGAAGTGGAGGAATCCCAAGGAACCAAAGAAACCCAACTCCATTCCCTCTACACTAGGGTGACCAGACGTCCCCGATTTCCGGGGACTGTCCCCGTTTTGGACCACGTGTCCCCGGCTAAAGCTGTCCCCGGAAATGTCCCCGATTTTACCGAAGGGGAAAATGTTGCGGTTTATTATTGTATTATGGTAGAGCTGTTGCACGCAGAAACAGGTGTTACGGTAGCTGGTTGCGCTGCCAACAGAGCGCACCACTAGGAGTGCGGTAATGATCCTTTTGGATATCAGCTGCCATTAAAAAACGAAGAAGAAGAAGAGCGCACCACTTTTAAAACAGAAGAAGAAGAAGTGGAGATCACAACCTATGGCTACTGGGGGGACTGGGGAGCACCCCTGAGTTATGGTAAGTGTGTTAATCGATTCATTACTGTGAATGCAGTAGGTATTCACAGTTATTACTGTGAATGCAGTAGGCATTCACAGTTCTTGAGATCCTGTTTCTCTTTATCAGTGAGAATGCTATACAGCATTCTCACTTATTGTTTTCCTGTTTTTCTTTATTATCAGTGAGAATGCTATACAGCATTCTCACTTATTGTTTTCCTGTTTTTCTTTATTATTATTATCAGTGAGAATGCTATACAGCATTCTCACTTATTGTTTTCCTGTTTTTCTTTATTATTATCAGTGAGAATGCTATACAGCATTCTCACTTATTGTTTTCCTGTTTTTCTTTATTATCAGTGAGAATGCTATACAGCATTCTCACTTATTGTTTTCCTGTTTTTCTTTATTATTATTATTATCAGTGAGAATGCTATACAGCATTCTCACTTATTGTTTTCCTGTTTTTCTTTATTATTATTATCAGTGAGAATGCTATACAGCATTCTCACTTATTGTTTTCCTGTTTTTCTTTATTATTATCAGTGAGAATGCTATACAGCATTCTCACTTATTGTTTTCCTGTTTTTCTTTATTATTATTATTATTATTATTATTATTATTATTATTATTATTATTCCGTACGTTTTTGTGCGTCTAACTACTCCTGCATACTTCAACCGATTTCAACGATTCTCGTACCGAAACGTTCGGCTCGTTCTCGACATTACTGCTATATCTCATGGTTATGGTACCTTTTATACTTTTTAAAGTATTTGTACTTTTTGTGCGTTTTTTGCTCCCATTGAAATGAATGCAAATTCCTTCAAATTCTTCAAATTTTTCATATTCCTTCAAATTCTTGTAATTGTTCTTATTGTTCAAATTGTTCAAATGGTTCCAATGGTTCAAATCTTTCAAATTTTTCACATTTTTTCAAATTTTTCAGATTTCTTCAATTTTTTCGAATACTTCAAATACTTCAAATTCTTCAAATTTTTCAAATTCCTTCTAAATCTTCTGATACAACTGATATTAATACTACTACAACAGATACTACTCCTACTACTACTACTACTACTACTACTACAACTGATACTACTACTACTGATACTACTACTACTACTGATACTACTACCACTACTACTACTACTAATGATACTATTGCTGCTACTGCTACTACTACTGATGCTACTGCTGATACTACAACTACTACTGATACTACTACTATTACTACTACTACTACTACTAGTACTACTGATACTACTACTACTACTACTACTACAACAAATTCCTTCAAATTCTTTAAAAACTGATACTACTACTACTGATACTACTCCTACTACTACTGATACTTCTACTACTACTACTACTGATACTACTACTACTACTGATACTACTACTATTACTGATACTACTACTACTACTACTACTACTGATACTACTACTAATGATACTACTGCTGCTACAGCTACTACTACTGCTACTACAACAACTACTACTGCTACTACTACTATTACCACTACTAATACTACTACTACTAGTAGTACTACTGATACTACTACTAATACTACTACTACTACTACAAATTCCTTCAAATTCTTTAAAAACTGATACTACTACTACTACTGATACTACTACTACTACTACTGATACTACTACTATTACTACTAATAATATAACTACTACTACTAGTAGTACTACTGATACTACTACTACTACAAATTCCTTCAAATTCTTCAAATTCCTTCAAATTCTTTAAAAACTACTACTACTACTACTGATACTACTACTACTACTGCTACTACTGATACTACTACTACTACTACCACTACTACTACTACTGCTACTATTGATACTACTACTACTACTACTGATACTACTACTACTACTACTAATGATACTACTGCTGCTACTACTACTGCTACAACAACAACTACTACTGCTACTACTACTATTACTACTACTAATACAACTACTACTACTAGTAGTACTACTGATACTATTACTAATACTACTACTACTACTACTACAAATTCCTTCAAATTCTTTAAAAACTGATACTACTACTACTACTGATACTACTACTACTACTACTGATACTACTACTATTACTACTACTAATACAACTATTACTACTACTAGTACTACTGATAGTACTACTACTACTACTACTACAAATTCCTTCAAATTCTTTAAAAACTGATACTACTACTACTACTGATACTACTACTACTACCACTGATACTACTACTATTACTACTAATAATACAACTACTACTACTACTAGTACTACTGATACTACTACTACTACTACTACAAATTCTTCAAATTCCTTCAAATTCTTTAAAAACTAATACTACTTCTACTGATACTACTACTACTACTGATACTACTACTACTACTACTACTACTACTACTGATACTACTGATACTACTACTACTACTACTACTACTACTACTACAAATTACTTCAAATTGTTCAAATTCTTCGAATTTTTAAAATTCTTCAATGTTTTTCAGCTTTTTTTTCTCTTCTTCGTGGATCTTCTGCATCTTCTCCTCAAATCATTCTGCAGATTAGCATTCTCACTCGCTGTTGCGTAGGAACAGCTTTTTCTAGTTATCAGTGAGAATGCTATACAGCATTCTCACTTATTGTTTTCCTGTTTTTCTTTATTATTATTATTATTATTATTATTCCGTCGGCGTGTAACTACTCCCACATACTTCAACCGATTTCAACAATTTTGGTGTCAAAACGTTCAGCTCCTTCCCGACATTCCTGCTATATCTCATCATTATTCTAACTTTAATACTTTTTAAAATATTTGTACTTTTTGTGCGTACTTTTTTCCCATTGAAATGAATGCAAATTCCTTCAAATTCTTCAAATTTTTGATATTCCTTCAAATTCCTTCAAATTCTTTTAATCATTCTTATTGTTCAAATTGTTCAAATGGTTCAAATGGTTCAAATCTTTCAGATTTTTCAAATTTTTTCATATTTTTCAAATTTTTTCAAATTTTTCAAATACTTCAAATTCTTCAAATTTGTCAAATTCTTCAAATTTTTCAAATTCCTTCTAATTCTCCTGATACAACTGATATTAATACTACAACTACAACAGATACTACTCCTACTACTACTACTACTACAACTGATACTACTACAACTGATACTACTACTACTGATACTACTACTACTGATACTACTACCACTACTACTACTACTAATGATACTACTGCTGCTACTGCTACTACTACTGATGCTACTGCTGGTACTACAACTACTACTGATACTACTACTATTACTACTACTACTACTACTACTAGTACTACTGATACTACTACTACTACTACTACTACAAATTCCTTTAAATTCTGCAAATTCCTTCAAATTCTTTAAAAACTGATACTACTACTACTACTACTGATACTACTCCTACTACTACTGATACTTCTACTACTACTACTGATACTACTACTACTACTACTACTAATACTGATACTACTACTACTACTGATACTACTACTACTAATGATACTACTGCTGCTACTGCTACTACTACTGATACTACTACTACTACTACTGATACTACTACTATTACTACTACTACAAATTCCTTCAAATTCCTTCAAATTCTTTAAAAACTGATACTGCTACTACTACTGATATTACTACTAATACTACTGATACTACTACTATTACTACTAATAATACAACTACTACTACTACTAGTACTACTGATACTACTACTACTACTACTACAAATTCCTTCAAATTCTTCAAATACCTTCAAATTCCTTCAAATTCTTTAAAAACTACTACTACTACTACTGATACTACTACTACTACTGCTACTACTGATACTACTGATACTACTACTACTACTACTGATACTACTACTACTACTGCTACTACTGCTACTACTACTACTACTACTGATACTACTACTACTACTACTACAAATTACTTCAAATTGTTCAAATTCTTCAAATTTTTCAAATTCTTTAATGTTTTTCAGCTATTTTTTCTCTTCTGCATGGATCTTCTGCATCTTCTCAAATCATTCTGCAGATTAGCATTCTCACTCGCTGTTGCGTAGGAACAGCTTTTTCTAGTTATTATTATTATTATTATTATTATTCCGTACGTTTTTGTGCGTCTAACTACTCCTGCATACTTCAACCGATTTCAACGATTTTCGTACCAAAACGTCCGGCTCGTTCTCGACATTACTGCTATATCTCATGGTTATGGTACCTTTTATACTTTTTAAAGTATTTGTACTTTTTGTGCGTTTTTTGTTCCCATTGAAATGAATGCAAATTCCTTCAAATTCTTCAAATTTTTCATATTCCTTCAAATTCCTTCAAATTCTTGTAATCGTTCTTAATGTTCAAATTGTTCAAATGGTTAAAATCTTTCAAATTTTTCAATTTTTTTCAAATTTTTCAGATTTTTTCAATTTTTTCGAATACTTCAAATACTTCAAATTCTTCAAATTTTTCAAATTCTTCAAATTCCTTCTAGTTCTTCTGATACAACTGATATTAATACTACTACTACAACAGATACTACTCCTACTACTACTACTTCTACTACTACTACTTCTACTACTACTACTACAACTGATACTACTACTACTGATACTACTACTACTACTACTGATACTACTACCACTACTACTACTACTAATGATACTATTGCTGCTACTGCTAATACTACTGATGCTACTGCTGATAATACAACAACTACTACTGATACTACTACTATTACTACTACTACTACTACTACTAGTACTACTGATACTACTACTACTACTACTACAAATTCCTTTAAATTCTTCAAATTTCTTCAAATTCTTTAAAAACTGATACTACTACTACTGATACTACTCCTACTGATACTTCTACTACTACTACTGATACTACTACTACTACTACTACTACTGATACTAGTACTACTGATACTACTACTACTACTACTAATGATACTACTGCTGCTACTGCTACTTCAACAACTACTACTGCTACTACTACTATTACAACAACTAATACAACAACTACTACTAGTAGTACTACTGATACTGCTACTACTACTACTACTACTACAAATTCCTTTAATTTCTTCAAATTCCTTCAAATTCTTTAAAAACTGATACTACTACTACTACTGATACTACTCCTACTGATACTTCTACTACTACTACTGATACTACTACTACTACTACTACTACTACTGATACTACTAATACTACTACTGATACTACTACTACTACTACTACTAATGATACTACTGCTGCTACTGCTACTACTACTGCTATTACAACAACTACTACTGCTACTACTACTATTACTACTACTAATACAACTACTACCACTACTAGTACTACTGATACTACTACTAATACTACTACTACAAATTCCTTCAAATTCTTTAGAAACTGATACTACCACTACTACTGATACTACTACTACTACTACTGATACTACTACTATTACTACTACTAATACAACAACTAGTACTACTGATACTACTGATACTACTACTACTACTACTACTACAAATTCCTTCAAATTCTTTAAAAACTGATACTACTACTACTACTGATACTACTACTACTACTACTACTGACACTACTACTATTACTACTAATAATACAAGAACAACAACTACTACTAGTACTACTGATACTACTACTACTACTACTACAAATTCCTTCAAATTCCTTAGAATTCCTTAAAAACTGATACTACTACTACTGATACTACTACTACTACTGCTACTACTGATACTACTACTACTACTACTGATACTACTGATACTACTACTACTACTACAAATTACTTCAAATTGTTCAAATTCTTAAAATTTTTCTAATTCTTCAATGTTTTTTAGCTATTTTTTCTCTTCTGCATTGATCTTCTGCATCTTCCTCAAATCATTCTGCAGATTAGCATTCTCACTCGCTGTTGCGTAGGAACAGCTTTTTCTAGTTATTATTATTATTCCGTACGTTTTTGTGCGTCTAACTACTCCTGCATACTTCAACCGATTTCAACGATTTTCGTACCAAAACGTTCGGCTCGTTCTCGACATTACTGCTATATCTCATGGTTATGGTACCTTTTATACTTTTTAAAGTATTTGTACTTTTTGTGCGTTTTTTGTTCCCATTGAAATGAATGCAAATTCCTTCAAATTCTTCAAATTTTTCATATTCCTTCAAATTCTTTCAAATTCTTGTAATCGTTCTTAATGTTCAAATTGTTCAAATGGTTCAAATTATTCAAATCTTTTAAATTTTTCAATTTTTTTCAAATTTTTGAGATTTTTTTCAATTTTTTTGAATAATTTTGAATCAAAATTTTCAAATACTTCAAATACTTCAAATTCATCAAATTTTTCAAATTCTTCAAATTCCTTCTAGTTCTTCTGATACAACTGATATTAATACTACTACTACAACAGATACTACTCCTTCTACTACTACTTCTACTACTACTACTTCTACTACTACTACTACTACTACAACTGATACTACTACTATTGATACTACTACTACTACTACTACTGATACTATTACCACTACTACTACTACTAATGATACTCTTGCTGCTACTGCTACTACTACTGATGCTACTGCTGATACTACAACAACTATTACTGATACTACTACTATTACTACTACTAGTACTACTGATACTACTACTACTACAAATTCCTTTAAATTCTTCAAATTCCTTCAAATTCTTTAAAAACTGATACTACTACTACTACTGATACTACTCCTACTGATCCTTCTACTACTACTACTGATATTACTACTACTACTGATATTACTACTACTACTGATACTACTACTACTACTACTACTACTACTAATGATACTACTGCTGCTACTGCTACTACTACTGCTACTACAATAACTACTACTGCTACTACTACTATTACTACTACTACTAATACAACTACTACCACTACTAGTACTACTGATACTACTACTAATACTACTACTACTACTACAAATTCCTTCAAATTCTTTAAAAACTGATTCTACCACTACTACTGATACTACTACTACTACTACTGATACTACTACTATTACTACTGATACTACTACTAATACTACTACTAATATAACAACTAGTACTACTGATACTACTAATACTACTACTACTACTACTACAAATTCCTTCAAATTCTTTAAAAACTGATACTACTACTACTGATACTACTACTACTACTACTACTACTACTGACACTTCTACTATTACTACTAATAATACAACAACAACTACTACTACTAGTACTACTGATACTACTACTACTACTACTACAAATTCCTTCAAATTCCTTCAAATTCCTTAAAAACTGATACTACTACTACTGATACTACTACTACTACTGCTACTACTGATACTACTACTACTACTACTGATACTACTGATACTACTACTACTACTACTGATAGTACTTCTACTACTATTACTACTACTACTACAAATTACTTTAAATTCTTCAAATTCTTCAAAATTTTCTAATTCTTCAATGTTTTTTAGCCAATTTTTCTCTTCTGCATTGATCTTCTGCATCTTCTCCTCAAATCATTCTGCAGATTAGCATTCTCACTCGCTGTTGCGTAGGAACAGCTTTTTCTAGTTATTATCAGTGAGAATGCTATACAGCATTCTCACTTATTGTTTTCCTGTTTTTCTTTATTATTATTATTCCGTACGTTTTTGTGCGTCTAACTACTCCTGCATACTTCGACCGATTTCAACGATTTTCGTACCAAAACGTTCGGCTCATTCTCGACATTACTGCTATATCTCATGGTTATGGTACCTTTTATACTTTTTAAAGTATTTGTACTTTTTGTGCGTTTTTTGCTCCCATTGAAATGAATGCAAATTCCTTCAAATTCTTCAAATTTTTCATATTCCTTCAAATTCCTTCAAATTCTTGTAATCGTTCTTAATGTTCAAATTGTTCAAATGGTTCAAATGGTTCAAATCTTTCAAATTTTTCAATTTTTTTCAAATTTTTCAGATTTTTTCAATTTTTTCGAATACTTCAAATACTTCAAATTCTTCAAATTCCTTCTAGTTCTTCTAGTTCTTCTGATACAACTGATATTAATACTACTACTACAACAGATACTACTCCTACTACTACTACTTCTACTACTACTACTTCTACTACTACTACTACTACAACTGATACTACTACTACTGATACTACTACTACTACTACTGATACTACTACCGCTACTACTACTACTAATGATACTATTGCTGCTACTGCTACTACTACTGATGCTACTGCTGATACTACAACAACTACTACTGATACTACTACTATTACTACTACTACTAGTACTACTGATACTACTACTACTACTACTACAAATTCCTTTAAATTCTTCAAATTCCTTCAAATTCTTTAAAAACTGATACTACTACTACTGACACTACTCCTACTGATACTTCTACTACTACTACTGATACTACTACTACTACTAATACTACTGATACTACTACTACTACTACTGATACTACTACTACTACTACTACTACTAATGATACTACTGCTGCTACTGCTACTACTACTGCTACTACAACAACTACTACTGCTACTACTACTATTACTACTACTAATACAACTACTACCACTACTAGTACTACTGATACTACTACTAATACTACTACTACTACTACAAATTCCTTCAAATTCTTTAAAAACTGATACTACCACTACTACTGATACTACTACTACTACTACTACTGATACTACTACTATTACTACTACTAATACAACAACTAGTACTACTGATACTACTGATACTACTACTACTACTACTACTACTACTACTACTACTACTACAAATTCCTTCAAATTCTTTAAAAACTGATACTACTACTACTACTGATACTACTACTACTACTACTACTACTGACACTACTACTATTACTACTAATAATACAACAACTACTACTACTAGTACTACTGATACTACTACTACTACTACAAATTCCTTCAAATTCCTCAAATTCCTTCAAATTCCTTAAAAACTGATACTACTACTACTGATACTACTACTACTACTACTGCTACTACTGATACTACTACTACTACTACTGATACTACTACTACTACTACTACTGATAGTACTTCTACTACTACTACTACTACTACTACAAATTCTTCAAATTCTTCAAATTCTTCAAATTTTTCTAATTCTTCAATGTTTTTTAGCTATTTTTTCTCTTCTGCATTGATCTTCTGCATCTTCTCCTCAAATCATTCTGCAGATTAGCATTCTCACTCGCTGTTGCGTAGGAACAGCTTTTTCTAGTCAGTGAGAATGCTATACAGCATTCTCACTTATTGTTTTCCTGTTTTTCTTTATTATTATTATTATTATTATTATTATTATTATTATTATTATTCCGTACGTTTTTGTGCATCTAACTACTCCTTCATACTTCAACCGATTTCAACGATTTTCGTACCAAAACGTTCGGCTCGTTCTCGACATTACTGCTATATCTCATGGTTATGGTACCTTTTATACTTTTTAAAGTATTTGTACTTTTTGTGCGTTTTTTGTTCCCATTGAAATGAATGCAAATTCCTTCAAATTCTTCAAATTTTTCATATTCCTTCAAATTCCTTCAAATTCTTGTAATCGTTCTTAATGTTCAAATTGTTCAAATGGTTAAAATCTTTCAAATTTTTCAAATTTTTTCAAATTTTTCAGATTTTTTCAATTTTTTCGAATACTTCAAATACTTCAAATTCTTCAAATTCTTCAAATTCTTCAAATTCCTTCTAGTTCTAGTTCTTCTGATACAACTGATATTAATACTACTACTACAACAGATACTACTCCTACTACTACTACTTCTACTACTACTACTTCTACTACTACTACTACAACTGATACTACTACTACTGATACTACTACTACTACTACTACTACTACTAATGATACTACTACCACTACTACTACTACTAATGATACTATTGCTGCTACTGCTACTACTACTGATGCTACTGCTGATACTACAACAACTACTACTGATACTACTACTATTACTACTACAACTACTACTAGTAGTACTACTGATACTACTACTACTACTACTACTACAAATTCCTTTAAATTCTTCAAATTCCTTCAAATTCTTTAAAAACTGATACTACTACTACTACTGATACTACTCCTACTGATACTTCTACTACTCCTACTGATACTTCTACTACTACTACTACTACTACTACTACTACTGATACTACTACTACTACTACTGATACTACTACTACTACTACTACTAATGATACTACTTCTGCTACTGCTACTACTACTACTACTACTGATACTACTACTATTACTACTACTAATACAACAACTAGTACTACTGATACTACTACTACTACTACTACTACTACAAATTCCTTCAAATTCTTTAAAAACTGATACTACTACTACTACTGATACTACTACTACTACTACTACTACTACTGACACTACTACTATTACTACTAATAATACAACAACAACTACTACTAGTACTACTGATACTACT
>CM073144.1:33594410-33661910 GCA_037039145.1 Fundulus diaphanus
TACTAATACAACTACTACCACAACTAATACTACTGATACTACTCCTACTACTACTGATACTTCTACTACTACTACTGATACTTCTACTACTACTAATGATACTACTACTACTACTACTGATACTACTACTACTACTGATACTACTACTACTACTACTACTACTACTAATGATACTACTGCTGCTACTGCTACTACTACTGCTACTACAACAACTACTAATACTGCTACTACTACTATTACTACTACTAATAAAACTACTACCACTCCTAGTACTACTGATACTACTACTACTACTGATACTACTACTACTACTGATACTACTACTACTACTGATACTACTAATGATACTACTGCTGCTACTGCTACTACTACTGCTACTACAACAACTACTACTACTGCTACTACTACTATTACTACTACTAATAAAACTACTACCACTACTAGTACTACTGATACTACTACTACTACTACTACTACTGATACTATTACTACTACTGATACTACTACTACTACTAATGATACTACTGCTGCTACTGCTACTACTACTGCTACTACAACTACTACTGCTGCTACTACTACTATTACTACTACTAATACAACTACTACCACAACTAGTACTACTGATACTACTACTAATACTACTACTACTAGGGTGGTTCTCAGAGGGCTGAGATGAGCGGCTGAGATCTCGCGAGAGCTGTGCGTAAGTAAAATGGAGGCGTTCATGTAATTCAAATCAAACAAGCTAAGGTAGGAACGAACCAATAACTGAAAATAATACAAAGTTAAAGCCCAAACATTTACAACTGTCTTATTTTCTACGAGGAAACAAACTGGACGAAGAGACCGTGACGAGCCTGGAGTGCTACCTGGACGAGTGTTTTGATAGCATCGTGATGGGGAAGGCCCAGAAGCCTACGGCTGCTAGCACACCGTCACTTAAGCGCACTCGTTCTAATTCCACCAGTGTGTCTTCTTCATCCACTTTGTCCCCAGACAGGAACTTCAGCGACATCTTGGAATCCATCGACAAGAAGCTTACCAGCCTTGACGCGCGTCTCGCCTTGGTAGAGGTTCTACACAAGGAGTTTCAGTCTCTAAGGGAGTCGGTGGAGTTTAGCCAAGCCCAGCTAACAGCTATGGCCGCGGAGAACGACGCGCTGAGGGAGAAGGTTACGGAGTTGACCGAAGGGTTTATCCAGCTTTCCGGCGAAAATAAGAAAATGAAGGAATCCATTCTGGACATACAGTCGCGAAGTATGAGAGATAATCTCGTCTTTGCAGGCATCCAGGAGCAGCAGGGAGAGATAGCAGAAGAAACGGTCCGAAACTTTCTCCAGCAGAAGCTAAAAATCCCGGCGGATCAGGTAAAAAACATCACCTTTCATCGAGTCCACCGGCTCGGAGGTAAGAAACCCGACAAAACCCGTCCTCGCCCGATCATAGCTAAATTTGAGCATTATAAACAAAAAGAATTTGTTAGAAGCTGCGGCAGGGAACTGAGAGGGACAGACTTTAGTGTTAATGATCAGTTTCCTAAGGAAATCCTAGATCGCAGGCGAGTGCTGTTCCCAATCAGGAAGAAATACATGATGGACGGCGTTAAAGCCACCATATCGGTTGACAGACTTTATATTAATGGACAGTTGTTCAGGGATCAGAAGATCACCCCTTGGCTTTATTAGTTACACCACAGGTGGACTTAAAGCATGTTTCAATGATTTAAAATAAATAAATAAAATAAATAAATAAATAAGATGCACAGATCGGTACACGGTGATAAATTAAATACACGCACAGCTCAAGAGCACGTTGGAATGGTTAGTGTTCACGGTTGGGTACAGAAGGCACGGGCTATGGTTTATCCCTTTTCACACTCTCTTACTCTTTGCACTTTTTTATTTTTTTGTGTATTTCTATCTTATTTGTCTGCTTCTTTCCTGATCATCAGTCAATCACAAGCACATCATATGATGCTACCTGGGTCTATGTATGACTATTTTCTCGTGGGCATGCACCTTCTAACTTCTCACTCACATCTATGGCGAATGTAAAGTTTGTGACATGGAATGTGCATGGGGCTGGCACCAGAGAGAAAAAAATGAAGATCATTAACCAGCTTACTAGATTAAAGGCAGATGTTGTATTATTGCAAGAAACCCACAAATCAGCTACAAATGCAAGTGAGCTTAACTCACCTGAGTTCCCTAATGTGTTTGCGGCCTGCTATAACTCTAGACAGAGAGGTGTAGCAATCTTAATCCACAAAAACGTTAGTTTTAAAATATTAGATAAAACTATAGATCCTGAAGGTAGATACATAATAATTAAAATAGCTATCCATAACCAGAAGCTATGTATTGTCAGTATATATGGTCCAAATGTTGATGACCCCTCTTTTTTCCACCAATTCTTCCTTGCACTTTCAAAACACGGGGATTGTTCACTAATTATAGGAGGTGACTTCAACTTTGGTTTAAATAACGATATAGACAGGTTGAATAAAACAGGGACTCAGCGTAGTTGGCAGTCAGTAAGTGTAGTCAAACAATACATGAGTGATTTTGGTCTTTGCGATGCATGGCGTTCTCTTCATCCTATTAGTAAAGAATACACTTTTTTCTCAAATGTTCACCATTCGTACTCTCGTCTGGACTACTTTCTAATAAGTAGCTCACTGCTGTCGGTTGTTTCAGAGACGGTAATTCATCCTATTGCTATCAGTGATCACGCTCCTGTTACTCTCACCTTAATTAATGAAAAAATAACCACACAAAACAAAAGCTGGAGATTTAATACATCACTGCTTAAAGATGAAGAATTTATAAAATTCATTAAAGAACAGTGGGCCTCATACTTAGAATACAATGATCAACCAGGTACATCGGCATCGATATTGTGGGAAGCTGGAAAAGCAGTGATGAGAGGTAAAATAATTTCTTTCTCATCTCATAAAAAGAAAAAAGAAAACAAAAAGATTCAGGAATTAGAAGAAAAACTTAAGTTACTAGAATCCTCTCAAGAAGAAGGAAAGTTAGGTAAAATCCGTGAAGTAAAATTAGAACTAAACCACTATATTGAAAAGCAATTTCAATACATTTCATACATTTCTAATACAAAGACTCCGAATAGAAAATTTTGAACATGGCAATAAGTCAGGAAGCTTTCTAGCTAATCAGCTTAAAATAAATAAGGAGAAAACTACTATATTTGCAGTTACAGATTCAACTGGTAATACAGTAAGTGAACCAGGGTGTATAAATAATACCTTCCGCGATTTCTACAAATCTTTATACACACCACAGATAAATCCATCAGAGAAGGATATTAACCAATTTCTGGATAAAATTACACTTCCTAAATTATCAGATAACCAAAGAATGACACTGGATTCCCCGCTGACAACAGCTGAAACCCAGGAAGCTCTTAAAAGCATGCCTAATAAAAAGGCTCCAGGTCCAGATGGATTCCCCACTGAGTTTTACAAAGAGTTCTGGAATATTCTAGCCCCAACGTTCCACAGAATGTTGCAGGAAATACAGGAAAAAGGTAGATTTCCAGCTAATATGAACTCTGCCACCATCAGCCTTCTGCTCAAGCCAGACAAAGATCCTGTGTTGCCCACTAGTTATCGTCCCATATCCTTAATTAATGTGGATATTAAGATAATCTGTAAAGCTTTTGCAAAAAGATTAGACAAAGTAACTCCTCTCATAATACATCCAGATCAAACTGGTTTCATCAGAGGAAGGCAGTCATCCACAAATACACGCCGATTACTTAATTTAATTGATTATTCCTACAGTAAAAACATTAAAACCAATATATTGTCTTTAGACGCAGAAAAAGCATTTGATAGAGTAAATTGGAAATTTTTATTCGCTACTCTTCATAAATTCGGTTTTGGCGATTTATTCATAAACTGGTTAAAAATTCTATACAATTCTCCAACAGCCTGTGTCAGGACAAATAATCAAATATCTTCCAGTTTTTGTCTACAGAGGGGCACCAGGCAAGGATGCCCTCTTTCTCCACCACTTTTTGCCATCTTTATAGAACCTCTAGCAGCAACAATCAGACAAACAAAAGCTGTAAAAGGTATAAAATGCATGAAAATAGAGCACAAGATTAGTCTGTACGCGGATGATGTATTACTTTATCTCCAGCATTCAAATAATTCTCTTTTACAAGTAATTAGAATACTAGAATCTTTCTCTAAAGTATCAGATTACTCGTTAAACTGGTCTAAATCTACGGTACTGTCAATTAATTGCTGTTTCGAAAACTCCCTAAATTTACAAATGCAATCAGGAAATATTAAATATTTAGGTATTACTGTGTCGAATAAATTAACAGATTTACTTAAACTTAACCATGCCCCACTTTTAAACAGGATAGAAGAGGACCTTGAAAGATGGAAATCGCTTCCAATCACACTTATGGGTAGGGTAGCTTCAATAAAAATGATGGTCCTACCTAGAATTAATTATTTATTTTCAATGATCCCCAATAAACCATCATCTGACTGGTTTAAATCTCTAGACTCTGCCATTTCTAAATTTCTTTGGAAAGATAAACCCCCACGTATTAGCTTAAAGACAATACAGAAGACTAAAGACAGGGGAGGACTAGATCTGCCTAACTTCCATAACTATTACTTAGCAAATAGGCTACAATACATCTCTAAATGGATAAAAAATACTCTTTTAGATGAGCCTTGGTTAGATATAGAACAGGAAATGTGCAATAATATCATGATTTCAGATCTGCCGTTTATTAGCTCAAATATAAAACGGCATACATGCTTCAAAAATATCAACATTAGCTCTACTCTGACAGCATGGTGGGAGTTCCTCAAAATGACAAAGTCATCACTTATCCCATGCAGTCGTACACCTATTTGGAATAACCCTGATATCCTACAAAATAATAAAATGATAAACTTTACATACTGGAAGAATAAAGGTATTAAATATCTGGAACATCTACTTGACGGAACCGAGTTCATCAATTTTGCTAAACTAAATATGCAATATGGCATTAGTAAAAATAAATTCTTGGAATATGAACAACTTAAATCTATAATTAAAAATAAATATAAGCATATTAATGGTGGTTTACAAGTCCCAACTAATATAATACAGTTCTTAGATTTAACCCCCCCCAAACTACTGTCTAAATTATACAGGACACTGACTAAAATAGATGATTCGATATCTCTTCCTATAATGAAGTGGGAAAAAGATTTATCAGGCACCTTTGAACAAAATTTCTGGGCTCAGATATGTCTAAGAACTTTCAAATTGACTAGAAACACCAACTTACAACTAATACAATACAAAATCCTTCACAGAGTACACTACACAGGACAAAGATTATTCAAGATAGGTCTGGCACAATCTAATATCTGCCCACACTGCATAGGCAATCATCCTGATAATTATATTCATGCGTTATGGTTATGCACACCAGTCCAGAGGTTCTGGACACAGATATGTAAGGACTTATCAAAGTGCTTGAGCTGTAAAATTACACCTTCCCCATCAGTTTGCCTGCTCGGTAATTTTGAGGAAAGTCCTCTGAAAAAAGAAATAGTTTACATGGTTTTTACTGCTTTATGCATCGCAAAGAAAACTATCCTCATGAATTGGAAAAGTAAACAAAATCTCAGTATCAATCAGTATAGAGATCTTTTGTTGGATCATATTAATCTAGAGACAGCATCTGCTTCCACATCTGATTGGTCTCTTTGGGCTCCTCTGATCAACACCATCACTTAGTGGAATAGGGGGCGGTGGGTTGCTTCCTGCAGGGCGCAGTGGCTGGATGGAGGGGTTCCTGGGGCCCTGGGGGCACTTGGAGTAGGGCGCCTGGTGGATCCGGCACCGGGGTCTGTTGCCCCCATCTGGGAGGAGTTTGGGAGGCCTACGGGTGGCCCACAGCGGCCGCTTGCGGCGCTCTTTGGGAGCTGCGTGTTGACGGACGTGGGTTACTGACCTGGTAGCTGTGCTGCCGCTGGGTGGGTCCGGGGTGGGTCTGGGGGTCTGGGGTCCCCGGGGCGCGCCGCCCTCGGGCGCGGGCCCCGGCGGGGCCTCGGGGGTTCCGGTTCCGGGGGGGGCGCCGCTTTTGGTGTGGGCCGGCGCGCGCCCGGGTGTCCGCCCCTGCACGGGGCCTCTGGTGCGCTGGGGGGCCTCGGGGCCTGTTGAGGTGGTAGGGGGGCATGGTCATTAACACCTCTGGGCAGATGCTCTTCTCCTTCATTGGATAGGCACTCTGCCAGTGGGGGGAGGGGGAAAGGAGGGGGAGTAGGGACCTACCCAGCCTGGATGTCTACTGTCGAATGTATGGTGAGTTGTTTGAACGTTAGTGTTGGGGAGGGATTAAATCTACGGGAGGGGGGGGGGTTGGGGGCGTTGACGTTCTGGTGGGCTTGTGTCCGGCCCCCTGTCCCGGTCCGTGTCGTCTTCCGGTGCAGGTTTCACCTGGGGGTGGGGTTTGGGATGGCTCGTGCGGGCCGGCTGGCCAGTGTCCCCCCCTATTATTATTATTATTATTATTATTATTATTTTTTATTTATTTATTTAGTTTAAGTAGGCTTGGTGGGTGGGCTGGGGGGGGTTGAGGTGTTGGTCCTGGTGGGTGGTTGGCTGGCGGGCCCTGCGGCCTCTCCCTGTCCCCCGGGCTACGGTGGTGCCGCTGGCGGGGCCCCCTTCTCTGGGTGGGGCTTTCGGGGAGCGGGGGTGCCTATTGGAGTCAGTAGGGGAGCTGGCTCCCTGGGTTGGCTTCCCAGTCATTTGCTCCCCATCCCCGGACTCCTCCCTCTGCCTGCTCCATCACGCCGCCACACATGCAGGTCATGTGGGAGGGGGCGTTACTGGAGGTTGCCACTTTCTGGTGACGCCCCTCTCCCCAATTTTATCATGCATCTTAGACACTTTCACTTCAAACATTTTTCACATCGCACACTCATATAGGCCATGGTAGGGGGGGGTGGGGGGAAGACGTCTGGGGGGGGGCTTATGTTGTGTGGGCCTCACCTCGGACGGCTCCCTCCACCTCCTCTCCCACTTAGACATTGAGGGTTCTGGGCAGTCACACGGAGGGGGTGCGCTGGCAACAGCTACCTTCCGGAAGGGGGGTGGGCTGTGCCATGCATCCCCTTCGGCGCTCCCAGTTTTTAAACGTACTTGAGAACAACATGCAACAACACAACATTTGAGCAGGCGTAGGGAGGGTCGGGGTCTTCTGCACACCCCCGTTCTCCGATGGCGGCAAGGAGTCTGGGGCCTGGAGCGGGCCACTGTGTCCGGGGTCTTGGTGGGGGGCTGCGGTGTGCAGTCAGCGGCTTGCCAGGTCTGGGGCTGATACCTCTGCTCCCCCCAGGGGGCGGGGGGCAGGGATGGCAAGGGTAAGGTGGGGGGAGGGAGGGGGTTTATTAGGTATTTAGGGGGAGGGGGGGGGCTCTGGCCGGGTGGCTCGTGCGGGTCGTGTTGGCCCGCCCTCTTGGGGGGGCCCGGTCCGGGGGGCGTCTGGTCTGGGGCCGGGGCCGGGGGTCGGGCACAGGCAGTCGTATAGTCGATTTGGGGTGACCCCCCCCCTTTGGTCAGTGTTGGATGTGAGTGTTATGTGGGAATGTGTGTACAGCGTCTTTTTTTTTTTTTTTTTTTTCTCTGTGTGTGGTGAGTGGGGCACAAGGGAGGGATGGGGTGAATGAGTTTTTTTTTTTTTTTTTTCCAGGTATGGGTGTGGTCCGCTCCCTCTCCCAAGAACATCTCAAGTCTCCGCTAGGTGCGGAGCCCATCCCCCCACGTCCTGCCCTCCTCCACTTCGTTGGCGGGCGCCTTGGCCCCCTGGCGCGTTGGTTGGCTTCGGGTTTGGGGCGGGTTCCCGGGCGTGCGCCGGCCCACTCCCGGCGGCCTCTTCGCGGGGCCTGGCCCCCCGGGGGGCGGCCGGGGCCCTTGTCGCGGGGGCGGGGCGCCCCTGGGGCCTCTGGCCCTCAGGGCCCATGGCCGGGACCACTTCAGCGGGGCTAGCTGCCGGCGGAGCCCACGGGCTCGTCTCCGCGGCTCTTGAGGGCGTCGGCATTGCGGTGGCTGGGGGATTTCCTCGGGGTCGTCTCTGCTCCTTCCTTGGGGGGGGGTGTTGCAGATATCCTGTGTCGGCCCCTCCTGGGCGACCTGCTTTAGGGGCCCCTTTGGGAGTCCGGGGTTACGGGTCCCCTGACGCCTGCCTATGTGCTCGGGGAAGGTGGGTCTTCGGTTCTCCACAATCACTATCAAGCTATTTCTGGATAATCTTCACCTAAACTAGTGCACTTTCACATCTCCCACAGGTGCTGGGTCCCAGGTATTAAGTGTTCACTTATATACAGTAATCTTATAATTTGTTTATTTATTTATTTATGTTCTTTCACTTTCTTTTTTCAAATATCACATTACACATGTCAGCTTACATAATAATATATATGATTTAGCTATGGCATCTAGGTGTTATTCGAGTGTAGCTGTTGCTTTATGTCTGTTGGTTGTGCTGCTCTTTTTGTGTCTCTTTCCAGGTGATGGAGCAGACAAAGAAGGTTTTATCACTCTCTCCCTTTTATCTCCTCTTTCTTTCACCTCTAATCTTTTTTTTTCTTTTCTTTCACTTTTTCTTCTTCCTTTAGTCTCCCATTGTCATGTCCATATAATTTGAAATTCTCCTTGCAGGAATCATAATAAAGCTATTTACAAGCATAAATCAAGTGGAGCACTATGGCGAAAGCTGTTTGCTCCACTTGTAAAAGCAAAATCTGTCGAGCTCTATCTGGCATTGAGACATCAATTCCTATTGCCACATTGCTAGACAGGACACTGGGAAAAAAAAAAAAAAAAAAAACAAAAAAAAAAAAAAAAAAAAAAAAACTAATACTACTACTACTACAAATTCCTTCAAAACTTTAAAAAATGATACTACCACTACCACTGATACTACTACTACTACTACTGATACTTATACTACTACTACTGATACTACTACTACTACTACTGATACTACTACTACTACTGATACTACTACTACTAATGATACTACTGCTGCTACTGCTACTACTACTGCTACTACAACAACTACTACTGCTACTACTACTATTACTACTACTGATACTACTACCACTACTAGTACTACTACTAATACTACTACTACTACTACTACTACTACAAATTCCTTCAAATTCTTTAAAAACTGATACTACCACTACTACTGATACTACTACTACTACTACTGATACTACTACTATTACTACTACTAATACAACTACTACTACTACTAGAACTACTGATACTACTACTACTGATACTACTACTACTAATACAACTACTACTACTACTAGTACTACTGATACTACTACTACTACAAATTCCTTCAAATTCTTCAAATTCCTTCAAATTCTTTAAAAACTGATACTACTACTACTACTACTGATACTACTACTACTGATACTACTACTACTACTACTACTACTACTACTACTGATACTACTACTACTACTACTGAGACTACTACTACTACTACTACTAACGATACTACTGCTGCTACTACAACAACTACTACTAATACAACTACTACTACTACTAGTACTACTGATACTACTACTACTACTACTACTACAAATTCCTTCAAATTCTTTAAAAACTGATACTATTACTACTACTGATACTACTACTACTGATACTACTACTATTACTACTAATAATACAAGTACTACTTCTACTAGTACTACTGATACTACTACAACTACTACTACAAATTCCTTCAAATTCCTTAAGATTCTTTAAAAACTGATACTAGTACTACTGATACTACTATTACTACTGCTACTACTGATACTACTGATACTACTACTACTACTGATACTACTACTACTACTACTACTAACGATACTACTGCTGCTACTACAACAACTACTACTAATACAACTACTACTACTACTAGTACTACTGATACTACTACTACTACTACTACTACAAATTCCTTCAAATTCTTTAAAAACTGATACTATTACTACTACTGATACTACTACTACTGATACTACTACTATTACTACTAATAATACAAGTACTACTTCTACTAGTACTACTGATACTACTACAACTACTACTACAAATTCCTTCAAATTCCTTAAGATTCTTTAAAAACTGATACTACTACTACTGATACTACTACTACTACTGCTACTACTGATACTACTGATACTACTACTACTACTAATACAAATTACTTCAAATTCTTCAAATTTTTCAAATTCTTCAATGTTTTTTAGTTATTTTTTCTCTTCTGCATGGATCTTCTGCATCTTCTCCTCAAATCATTCTGCAGATTAGCATTCTCACTCGCTGTTGCGTAGGAACAGCTTTTTCTAGTTATCAGTGAGAATGCTATACAGCATTCTCACTTATTGTTTTCCTGTTTTTCTTTATTATTATTATTATTATTATTATTATTATTATTATTCCGTACGTTTTTGTGCGTCTAACTACTCCTGCATACTTCAACCGATTTCAACGATTCTCGTACCGAAACGTTCGGCTCGTTCTCGACATTACTGCTATATCTCATGGTTATGGTACCTTTTATACTTTTTAAAGTATTTGTACTTTTTGTGCGTTTTTTGCTCCCATTGAAATGAATGCAAATTCCTTCAAATTCTTCAAATTTTTCATATTCCTTCAAATTCCTTCAAATTCTTGTAATTGTTCTTATTGTTCAAATTGTTCAAATGGTTCCAATGGTTCAAATCTTTCAAATTTTTCACATTTTTTCAAATTTTTCAGATATCTTCAATTTTTTCGAATACTTCAAATACTTCAAATTCTTCAAATTTTTCAAATTCTTCAAATTTTTCAAATTCCTTCTAAATCTTCTGATACAACTGATATTAATACTACTACAACAGATACTACTCCTCCTACTACTACTACTACTACTACAACTGATACTACTACTACTGATACTACTACTACTACTACTGATACTACTACCACTACTACTACTACTAATGATACTATTGCTGCTACTGCTACTACTACTGATGCTACTGCTGATACTACAACTACTACTGATACTACTACTATTACTACTACTACTACTACTAGTACTACTGATACTACTACTACTACTACTACTACTACAACAAATTCCTTCAAATTCTTTAAAAACTGATACCACTACTACTGATACTACTCCTACTACTACTGATACTTCTACTACTACTACTACTGATACTACTACTACTACTGATACTACTACTATTACTGATACTACTACTACTACTACTACTGATACTACTACTAATGATACTACTGCTGCTACTGCTACTACTACTGCTACTACAACAACTACTACTGCTACTACTACTATTACCACTACTAATACTACTACTACTAGTAGTACTACTGATACTACTACTAATACTACTACTACTACTACTACAAATTCCTTCAAATTCTTTAAAAACTGATACTACTACTACTACTGATACTACTACTACTACTACTGATACTACTACTATTACTACTAATAATATAACTACTACTACTAGTAGTACTACTGATACTACTACTACTACAAATTCCTTCAAATTCTTCAAATTCCTTCAAATTCTTTAAAAACTAATACTACTACTACTGATACTACTACTACTACTACCACTACTACTACTACTGCTACTATTGATACTACTACTACTACTACTGATACTACTACTACTACTACTAATGATACTACTGCTGCTACTACTACTGCTACAACAACAACTACTACTGCTACTACTACTATTACTACTACTAATACAACTACTACTACTAGTAGTACTACTGATACTATTACTAATACTACTACTACTACTACTACTACAAATTCCTTCAAATTCTTTAAAAACTGATACTACTACTACTACTGATACTACTACTACTACTACTGATACTACTACTATTACTACTACTAATACAACTATTACTACTACTAGTACTACTGATAGTACTACTACTACTACTACTACAAATTCCTTCAAATTCTTTAAAAACTGATACTACTACTACTACTGATACTACTACTACTACCACTGATACTACTACTATTACTACTAATAATACAACTACTACTACTAGTACTACTGATACTACTACTACTACTACTACAAATTCTTTAAATTCCTTCAAATTCTTTAAAAACTAATACTACTTCTACTGATACTACTACTACTACTGATACTACTACTACTACTACTACTACTACTACTGATACTACTGATACTACCACTACTACTACTACTACTACTACTACTACAAATTACTTCAAATTGTTCAAATTCTTCGAATTTTTAAAATTCTTCAATGTTTTTCAGCTTTTTTTTCTCTTCTTCGTGGATCTTCTGCATCTTCTCCTCAAATCATTCTGCAGATTAGCATTCTCACTCGCTGTTGCGTAGGAACAGCTTTTTCTAGTCAGTGAGAATGCTTTACAGCATTCTCACTTATTGTTTTCCTGTTTTTCTTTATTATTATTATTATTATTATCAGTGAGAATGCTATACAGCATTCTCACTTATTGTTTTCCTGTTTTTCTTTATTATCAGTGAGAATGCTATACAGCATTCTCACTTATTGTTTTCCTGTTTTTCTTTATTATTATTATTATTATTCCGTCGGCGTCTAACTACTCCCGCATACTTCAACCAATTTCAACAATTTTGGTGTCAAAACGTTCGGCTCGTTCCCGGCATGCCTGCTATATCTCATGGTTATGCTAACTTTTATACTTTTTAAAATATTTCACTTTTTGTGCGTTTTTGGTTGCTCCCATTGAAATCAATGCAAAATCCTTCAAATTCTTCAAATTTTTCATATTCCTTCAAATTCCTTCAAATTCTTGTAATCATTCTTATTATTCAAATTGTTCAAATGGTTCAAATCTTTCAGATTTTTCAAATTTTTTCAAATTTTTCAATTTTTTTCAAATTTTTCAAATTTTTCAAATTTTTCAAATTCTTCAAATTTTTCAAATTCCTTCTAATTCTTCTGATACAACTGATATTAATACTACTACTACAACAGATACTACTCTTACTACTACTACTACTACTACTACTGATACTACTACTACTGATACTACTACTACTACTACTACTGATACTACTACCACTACTACTACTACTAATGCCACTACTGCTTCTACTACTGATGCTACTGCTGATACTACAACAACTACTACTGATACTACTACTATTACTACTACTACTACTACTACTACTACTACTACTGATACTACTACTACTACTACTACTACAAATTCCTTCAAATTCTTCAAATTCCTTCAAATTCTTTAAAAACTGATACTACTACTACTACTGATACTACTCCTACTACTACTGATACTTCTACTACTACTACTGATACTACTGATAATACTACTACTACTGATACTACTACTACTACTACTACTGATACTACTACTACTACTAATGATACTACTAATGATACTACTGCTGCTACTGCTACTACAACAACTACTACTGCTACTACTACTATTACTACTACTAATACAACTACTACTACTAGTACTACTGATACTACTACTACTACTACTACTACTACTACAAATTCTTTCAAATTCTTTAAAAACTGATACTACTACTACTACTGATACTACTACTACTACTACTGA
The DNA here is from genome assembly GCA_037039145.1 of Fundulus diaphanus. NCBI lineage: Eukaryota > Metazoa > Chordata > Actinopteri > Cyprinodontiformes > Fundulidae > Fundulus > Fundulus diaphanus. The sequence continues at coordinate 33,608,109 of CM073144.1, forward strand.
TACTACTACTATTACTACTACTATTACAACTACTACTACTACTAGTACTACTGATACTACTACTACTACTACTACTACTGCTACTACAAGTTCCTTCAAATTCTTTAAAAACTGATACTACTACTACTAGTGATATTACTACTACTACTACTGATACTACTACTATTACTACTAATAATACAACTACTACTACTGATACTACTACTACTACTACTACAAATTCCTTCAAATTCTTCAAATACCTTCAAATTCCTTCAAATTCTTTAAAAACTAATACTACTACTACTGATACTACTACTACTACTACTGATACTACTACTACTAGTACTACTGATACTACTACTACTACTACAAATACCTTCAAATTCCTTCAAATTCTTTAAAAACTAATACTACTACTACTGATACAACTACTACTACAAATTACTTCAAATTGTTCAAATTTTTCAATTTTTTTAAATTCTTCAATGTTTTTCAGCTATTTGTTTTCTTCGGCATGGATTTTCTGCATTTTCTCCTCAAATCATTTTGCAGATTAGCATTCTCACTCGCTGTTGCGTAGGAACAGCTTTTTCTAGTTATCAGTGAGAATGCTATACAGCATTCTCACTTATTGTTTTCCTGTTTTTCTTTATTATTATTATTATTATTATTATTATTATTATTATTATTATTCCGTCGGCGTGTAACTACTCCCACATACTTCAACCGATTTCAACAATTTTGGTGTCAAAACGTTCAGCTCCTTCCCGACATTCCTGCTATATCTCATCATTATTCTAACTTTAATACTTTTTAAAATATTTGTACTTTTTGTGCGTACTTTTCTCCCATTGAAATGAATGCAAATTCCTTCAAATTCTTCAAATTTTTCATAATTCTTCAAATTCCTTCAAATTCTTGTAATCATTCTTATTGTTCAAATTGTTCAAATGGTTCAAATGGTTCAAATCTATCAGATTTTTCAAATTTTTTTAAATTTTTCAAATTTTTTCAAATTTTTCAAATACTTCAAATTCTTCAAATTTTTCAAATTCTTCAAATTTTTCAAATTCCTTCCAATTCTTCTGATACAACTGATATTAATACTACTACTACTACAACAGATACTACTCCTCCTCCTACTACTACTACTACAACTGATACTACTACTACTCCTACTACTACTACTACTACTACAACTGATACTACTACTACTGATACTACTACTACTACTACTGATACTACTACCACTACTACTACTACTAATGATACTACTGCTGCTACTGCTACTACTACTGATGCTACTGCTGATACTACTACTATTACTACTACTACTACTCCTACTAGTACTACTGATACTACTACTAGTACTACTACTACTACTACTACAAATTCCTTCAAATTCTTCAAATTCCTTCAAATTCTTTAAAAACTGATACTACTACTACTACTGATACTACTCCTACTACTACTGATACTTCTACTACTACTACTGATACTACTACTACTACTACTGATACTACTACTACTACTACTACTACTACTACTACTAATGATACTACTGCTGCTACTGCTACTACTACTGATGCTACTGCTGATACTACAACAACTACTACTGATACTACTACTATTACTACTACTACTACTCATACTACTAGTACTACTGATATTACTACTACTACTACTACTACAAATTCCTTCAAATTGTTCAAATTCCTTCAAATTCTTTAAAAACTGATACTACTACTACTACTGATACTACTCCTACTACTACTGATACTACTCCTACTACTACTGATACTACTACTACTACTACTACTACTACTAATGATACTATTGCTGCTACTGCTACCACTACTGCTACTACAACTACTACTGCTACTACTACTATTACTACTACTAATACAACTACTACTACTACTAGTACTACTGATACTACTACTAATACTACTACTACTACAAATTCCTTCAAATTCTTTAAAAACTGATACTACTACTACTACTGATACTACTACTACTGATACTACTACTGTTACTACTACTAATACAACTACTACTACTACTAGTATTACTGATACTACTACTACTACTACTACTACTACTACAAATTCCTTCAAATTCCTTCAAATTCTTTAAAAACTGATACTACTACTACTACTGATACTACTACTACTACTACTACTGATACTACTACTATTACTACTAATAATACAACTACTACTACTACTAGTACTACTGATACTACTACTACTACAAATTCCTTCGAATTCTTCAAATTCCTTCAAATTCTTTAAAAACTGATACTACTACTACTACTGATACTACTACAACTACTACTGATACTACTACTATTACTACTAATAATACAACTATTACTACTACTAGTACTACCGATACTACTACTACTACTACTACAAATTCCTTCAAATTCTTCAAATTCCTTCAAATTCCTTCAAATTCTTTAAAAACTAATACTACTACTATTGATACTACTACTACTACTACTACTGCTACTACTGCTACTACTGATACTACTACTACTGCTACTACTACTGATACTACTACTACTACTACTGATAGTACTTCTACTACTACTACTACTACTACTACAAATTACTTCAAATTTTTCAAATTCTTCAAATTTTTCAAATTCTTCAATGTTTTTCAGCTATTTTTTCTCTTCTGCATGGATCTTCTGCACCTTCTCCTCAAATCATTCTGCAGATTAGCATTCTCACTCGCTGTTGCGTAGGAACAGCTTTTTCTAGTTATTATTATTATTATTATTATTCCGTCGGCGTGTAACTACTCCCACATACTTCAACCGATTTCAACAATTTTGGTGTCAAAACGTTCAGCTCCTTCCCGACATTCCTGCTATATCTCATCATTATTCTAACTTTAATACTTTTTAAAATATTTGTACTTTTTGTGCGTACTTTTTTCCCATTGAAATGAATGCAAATTCCTTCAAATTCTTCAAATTTTTGATATTCCTTCAAATTCCTTCAAATTCTTTTAATCATTCTTATTGTTCAAATTGTTCAAATGGTTCAAATGGTTCAAATCTTTCAGATTTTTCAATTTTTTTCATATTTTTCAAATTTTTTCAAATTTTTCAAATACTTCAAATACTTCAAATTCTTCAAATTTGTCAAATTCCTTCTAATTCTCCTGATACAACTGATATTAATACTACAACTACAACAGATACTACTCCTACTACTACTACTACTACAACTGATACTACTACAACTGATACTACTACAACTGATACTACTACTACTAATACTACTACTACTACTACTGATACTACTACCACTACTACTACTACTAATAATACTACTGCTGCTACTGCTACTACTACTGATGCTACTGCTGGTACTACAACTACTACTGATACTACTACTACTACTACTACTACTACTAGTACTACTGATACTACTACTACTACTACTACTACAAATTCCTTTAAATTCTGCAAATTCCTTCAAATTCTTTAAAAACTGATACTACTACTACTACTACTGATACTACTCCTACTACTACTGATACTTCTACTACTACTACTGATACTACTACTACTACTACTACTACTGATACTACTACTACTGCTGATACTACTACTACTAATGATACTACTGCTGCTACTACTACTACTGATACTACTACTACTACTATTACTACTACTAATACTACTACTACTAGTACTACTGATACTACTACTACTACTACTACTACTACTACAAATTCCTTCAAATTCCTTCAAATTCTTTAAAAACTGATACTGCTACTACTACTGATATTACTACTAATACTACTGATACTACTACTATTACTACTAATAATACTACTACTACTACTACTAGTACTACTGATACTACTACTACTACTACTACAAATTCCTTCAAATTCTTCAAATACCTTCAAATTCCTTCAAATTCTTTAAAAACTACTACTACTACTACTGATACTACTACTACTACTGCTACTACTGATACTACTGATACTACTACTACTACTACTGATACTACTACTACTACTGCTACTACTGATACTACTGATACTACTACTACTACTACTGATACTACTACTACTACTACTACAAATTACTTCAAATTGTTCAAATTCTTCAAATTTTTCAAATTCTTTAATATTTTTCAGCTATTTTTTCTCTTCTGCATGGATCTTCTGCATCTTCTCAAATCATTCTGCAGATTAGCATTCTCACTCGCTGTTGCGTAGGAACAGCTTTTTCTAGTTATTATTATTATTATTCCGTACGTTTTTGTGCGTCTAACTACTCCTGCATACTTCAACCGATTTCAACGATTTTCGTACCAAAACGTTCGGCTCGTTCTCGACATTACTGCTATATCTCATGGTTATGGTACCTTTTATACTTTTTAAAGTATTTGTACTTTTTGTGCGTTTTTTGTTCCCATTGAAATGAATGCAAATTCCTTCAAATTCTTCAAATTTTTCATATTCCTTCAAATTCTTTCAAATTCTTGTAATCGTTCTTAATGTTCAAATTGTTCAAATGGTTCAAATTGTTCAAATCTTTCAAATTTTTCAATTTTTTTCAAATTTTTCAGATTTTTTCAATTTTTTCGAATACTTCAAATACTTCAAATTCTTCAAATTTTTCAAATTCTTCAAATTCCTTCTAGTTCTTCTGATACAACTGATATTAATACTACTACTACAACAGATACTACTCCTTCTACTACTACTTCTACTACTACTTCTACTACTACTACTACTACTACTACAACTGATACTACTACTATTGATACTACTACTACTACTACTACTACTACTGATACTATTACCACTACTACTACTACTAATGATACTCTTGCTGCTACTGCTACTACTACTGATGCTACTGCTGATACTACAACAACTATTACTGATACTACTACTATTACTACTACTACTACTACTACTACTACTCCTAGTACTACTGATACTACTACTACTACAAATTCCTTTAAATTCTTCAAATTCCTTCAAATTCTTTAAAAACTGATACTACTACTACTACTGATACTACTCCTACTGATACTTCTACTACTACTACTGATACTACTACTACTACTACTACTGATATTACTACTACTACTGATACTACTACTACTACTACTACTAATGATACTACTGCTGCTACTGCTACTACTACTGCTTACTACAACAACTACTACTGCTACTACTACTATTACTACTACTAATACAACTACTACCACTACTAGTACTACTGATACTACTACTAATAGTACTACTACTACTACAAATTCCTTCAAATTCTTTAAAAACTGATACTTCCACTACTACTGATACTACTACTACTACTACTACTACTGATACTACTACTATTACTACTGATACTACTACTATTACTACTACTAATACAACAACTAGTACTACTGATACTACTGATACTACTACTACTACTACTACTACAAATTCCTTCAAATTCTTTTAAAACTGATACTACTACTACTACTGATACTACTACTACTACTGACACTTCTACTATTACTACTAATAATACAACAACAACTACTACTACTAGTACTACTGATACTACTACTACTACTACTACTACAAATTCCTTCAAATTCCTTCAAATTCCTTAAAAACTGATACTACTACTACTGATACTACTACTACTACTGCTACTACTGATACTACTGATACTACTACTACTACTACTGATACTACTGATACTACTACTACTACTACTGATAGTACTTCTACTACTACTACTACTACTACTACTAATTACTTCAAATTCTTCAAATTCTTCAAAATTTTCTAATTCTTCAATGTTTTTTAGCTATTTTTTCTCTTCTGCATTGATCTTCTGCATCTTCTCCTCAAACCATTCTGCAGATTAGCATTCTCACTCGCTGTTGCGTAGGAACAGCTTTTTCTAGTTATTATTATTATTATTCCGTACGTTTTTGTGCGTCTAACTACTCCTGCATACTTCAACCGATTTCAACGATTTTCGTACCAAAACGTTCGGCTCGTTCTCGACATTACTGCTATATCTCATGGTTATGGTACCTTTTATACTTTTTAAAGTATTTGTACTTTTTGTGTGTTTTTTGTTCCCATTGAAATGAATGCAAATTCCTTCAAATTCTTCAAATTTTTCATATTCCTTCAAATTCTTTCAAATTCTTGTAATCGTTCTTAATGTTCAAATTGTTCAAATGGTTCAAATTGTTCAAATCTTTCAAATTTTTCAATTTTTTTCAAATTTTTCAGATTTTTTCAATTTTTTCGAATACTTCAAATACTTCAAATTTTTCAAATTCTTCAAATTCCTTCTAGTTCTTCTGATACAACTGATATTAATACTACTACTACAACAGATACTACTCCTTCTACTACTACTTCTACTACTACTTCTACTACTACTACTTCTACTACTACTACTACTACTACTACAACTGATACTACTACTATTGATACTACTACTACTACTACTACTACTGATACTATTACCACTACTACTACTACTAATGATACTCTTGCTGCTACTGCTACTACTACTGATGCTACTGCTGATACTACAACAACTATTACTGATACTACTACTATTATTACTACTACTACTACTACTAGTACTACTGATACTACTACTACTACAAATTCCTTTAAATTCTTCAAATTCCTTCAAATTCTTTAAAAACTGATACTACTACTACTACTGATACTACTCCTACTGATACTTCTACTACTACTACTGATATTACTACTACTACTACTACTACTGATATTACTACTACTACTGATACTACTACTACTACTACTACTACTACTAATGATACTACTGCTGCTACTGCTACTACTACTGCTACTACAATAACTACTACTGCTACTACTACTATTACTACTACTAATACAACTACTACCACTACTAGTACTACTGATACTACTACTAATACTACTACTACTACTACAAATTCCTTCAAATTCTTTAAAAACTGATTCTACCACTACTACTGATACTACTACTACTACTACTGATACTACTACTATTACTACTGATACTACTACTATTACTACTACTATTACAACAACTAGTACTACTGATACTACTGATACTACTACTACTACTACAAATTCCTTCAAATTCTTTAAAAACTGATACTACTACTACTACTGATACTACTACTACTAGTACTACTGACACTTCTACTATTACTACTAATAATACAACAACAAATACTACTACTAGTACTACTGATACTACTACTACTACTACTACAAATTCCTTCAAATTCCTTCAAATTCCTTAAAAACTGATACTACTACTACTGATACTACTACTACTACTGCTACTACTGATACTACTGATACTACTACTACTACTACTGATACTACTGATACTACTACTACTACTACTGATAGTCCTTCTACTACTACTACTACAAATTACTTCAAATTCTTCAAATTCTTCAAAATTTTCTAATTCTTCAATGTTTTTTAGCTATTTTTTCTCTTCTGCATTGATCTTCTGCATCTTCTCCTCAAATCATTCTGCAGATTAGCATTCTCACTCGCTGTTGCGTAGGAACAGCTTTTTCTAGTTATTATTATTATTATTATTATTATTATTCCGTACGTTTTTGTGCGTCTAACTACTCCTGCATACTTCAACCGATTTCAACGATTTTTGTACCAAAACGTTCGGCTCGTTCTCGACATTACTGCTATATGTCATGGTTATGGTACCTTTTATACTTTTTAAAGTATTTGTACTTTTTGTGCGTTTTTTGCTCCCATTGAAATGAATGCAAATTCCTTCAAATTCTTCAAATTTTTCATATTCCTTCGAATTCCTTCAAATTCTTGTAATCGTTCTTAATGTTCAAATTGTTCAAATGGTTCAAATCTTTCAAATTTTTCAATTTTTTTCAAATTTTTCAGATTTTTTCAATTTTTTCGAATACTTCAAATACTTCAAATTCTTCAAATTTTTCAAATTCCTTCTAATTCTTCTGATACAACTGATATTAATACTACTACTAGAACAGATACTGCTCCTATTACTACTACTACTACTACTACTACAACTGATACTACTACTACTGATACTACTACTACTACTACTGATACTACTACCACTACTACTACTAATGATACTATTGCTGCTACTGCTACTACTACTGATGCTACTGCTGATACTACAACAACTACTACTGATACTACTACTATTACTACTACTACTACTACTAGTAGTACTACTGATACTACTACTACTACTACTACAAATTCCTTTAAATTCTTCAAATTCCTTCAAATTCTTTAAAAACTGATACTACTACTACTACTGATACTACTCCTACTGATACTTCTACTACTACTACTGATACTACTACTACTACTACTACTACTACTACTGATACTACTACTACTACTGATACTACTACTACTACTGCTACTAATGATACTACTTCTGCTACTGCTACTACTACTGCTACTACAACAACTACTACTGCTACTACTACTATTACTACTACTAATACTACTACTACTACTACAAATTCCTTCAAATTCTTTAAAAACTGATACTACCACTACTACTGATACTACTACTACTACTACTGATACTACTACTATTACTACTACTAATACAACAACTAGTACTACTGATACTACTGATACTACTACTACTACTACTACTACTACAAATTCCTTCAAATTCTTTAAAAACTGATACTACTACTACTACTGATACTACTACTACTACTACTACTGACACTACTACTATTACTACTAATAATACAACAACAACTACTACTAGTACTACTGATACTACTACTACTACTACTACAAATTCCTTCAAATTCCTTCTAATTCCTTAAAAACTGATACTACTACTACTGATACTACTACTACTACTGCTACTACTGATACTACTGATACTACTACTACTACTGATACTACTGATACTACTACTACTGATAGTACTTCTACTACTAATACTACTACTACTACAAATTCCTTCAAATTCTTTAAAAACTGATACTACCACTACTACTGATACTACTACTACTACTACTACTACTGATACTACTACTATTACTGCTACTAATACAACAACTAGTACTACTGATACTACTGATACTACCACTACTACTACTACAAATTCCTTCAAATTCTTTAAAAACTGATACTACTACTACTACTGATACTACTACTACTACTACTACTGACACTACTACTATTACCACTAATAATACAACAACAACTACTACTACTAGTACTACTGATACTACTACTACTACTACAAATTCCTTCAAATTCCTCAAATTCCTTCAAATTCCTTAAAAACTGATACTACTACTACTGATACTACTACTACTACTGCTACTACTGATACTACTGATACTACTACTACTACTACTGATACTACTGATACTACTACTACTGATAGTACTTCTACTACTAATACTAATACTACTACAAATTACTTCAAATTGTTCAAATTCTTCAAATTTTTCTAATTCTTCAAATTTTTTTAGCTATTTTTTCTCTTCTGCATTGATCTTCTGCATCTTCTCCTCAAATCATTCTGCAGATTAGCATTCTCACTCGCTGTTGCGTAGGAACAGCTTTTTCTAGTTATTATTATTATTATTATTATTATTCCGTACGTTTTTGTGCGTCTAACTACTCCTGCATACTTCAACCGATTTCAACGATTTTTGTACCAAAACGTTCGGCTCGTTCTTGACATTACTGCTATATCTCATGGTTATGGTACCTTTTATACTTTTTAAAGTATTTGTACTTTTTGTGCGTTTTTTGCTCCCATTGAAATGAATGCAAATTCCTTCAAATTCTTCAAATTTTTCATATTCCTTCAAATTCTTGTAATCGTTCTTATTGTTCAAATTGTTCAAATGGTTCAAATGGTTCAAATGGTTCAAATCTTTCAAATTTTTCAATTTTTTTCAAATTTCTCAAATTTTTTAAAAAATTTCAAATACTTCAAATACTTCGAATTCTTCAAATTTTTCAAATTCTGCAAATTTTTCAAATTCCTTCTAATTCTTCTGATACAACTGATATTAATACTACTACTACAACAGATACTACTACTACTACTACTACTACTACTACTACTACTACTACTACAACTGATACTACTACTACTGATACTACTACTACTACTACTGATACTACTACCACTACTACTACTACTAATGATACTATTGCTGCTACTGCTACTACTACTGATGCTACTGCTGATACTACAACAACTACTACTGATACTACTACTATTACTACTACTACTACTACTAGTACTACTGATACTACTACTACTACTACTACTAAAAAATTCCTTCAATTTCTTTAAAAACTGATACTACTACTACTGATACTACTCCTACTACTACTGATACTTCTACTACTACTACTGATACTACTACTATTACTACTGATACTACTACTACTACTACTGATACTACTACTACTACTACTAATGATACTACTGCTGCTACTGCTGCTACTACTACTGCTACTACAACAACTACTACTGCTACTACTACTATTACCACTACTAATACTACTACTACTAGTAGTAGTACTACTGATACTACTACTACTACTACTACTACAAATTCCTTCAAATTCTTTAAAAACTGATACTACTACTACTAATGATACTACTGCTGCTACTGCTACTACTACTGCTACTACAACAACTACTACTGCTACTACTACTATTACCACTACTAATACTACTACTACTAGTAGTAGTACTACTGATACTACTACTACTACTACAAATTCCTTCAAATTCTTTAAAAACTGATACTACTACTACTACTGATACTACTACTACTACTACTACTGACACTACTACTATTACTACTAATAATACAACAACTACTACTACTAGTACTACTGATACTACTACTACTACAAATTCCTTCAAATTCCTTAAAAACTGATACTACTACTACTGATACTACTACTACTACTGATACTACTACTACTACTACTGATACTACTGATACTACTACTACTACTACTACTACTGATAGTACTTCTACTACTACTACTACTACTACAAATTCTTCAAATTGTTCAAATTCTTCAAATTTTTCTAATTCTTCAATGTTTTTTAGCTATTTTTTCTCTTCTGCATTGATCTTCTGCATCTTCTCCTCAAATCATTCTGCAGATTAGCATTCTCACTCGCTGTTGCGTAGGAACAGCTTTTTCTAGTTATTATTATTATTATTCCGAACGTTTTTGTGCGTCTAACTACTCCTGCATACTTCAACCGATTTCAACGATTTTCGTACCAAAACGTTCGGCTCGTTCTCGACATTACTGCGATATCTCATGGTTATGGTACCTTTTATACTTTTTAAAGTATTTGTACTTTTTGTGCGTTTTTTGCTCCCATTGAAATGAATGCAAATTCCTTCAAATTCTTCAAATTTTTCATATTCCTTCAAATTCCTTCAAATTCTTGTAATTGTTCTTGTTGTTCAAATTGTTCAAATGGTTCAAATCTTTCAAATTTTTCAATTTTTTTCAAATTTTTCAAATTTTTTCAAATTTTTCAAATACTTCAAATACTTCAAATTCTTCAAATTTTTCAAATTCCTTCTAATTCTTCTGATACAACTGATATTAATACTACTACTAGAACAGATACTGCTCCTATTACTACTACTACTACTACTACTACAACTGATACTACTACTACTGATACTACTACTACTACTACTGATACTACTACCACTACTACTACTAATGATACTATTGCTGCTACTGCTACTACTACTGATGCTACTGCTGATACTACAACAACTACTACTGATACTACTACTACTACTACTAGCACTACTGATACTACTACTACTACTACTACTACTACTACTACTACTACTACTACAAATTCCTTCAAATTCTTTAAAAACTGATACTACTTCTACTGATACTACTCCTACTACTACTGATACTTCTACTACTACTACTGATACTACTACTACTACTACTACTACTACTGATACTACTACTACTACTGATACTACTACTACTACTGATACTACTACTAATGATACTACTGCTGCTACTGCTACTACTACTGCTACTACAACAACTACTACTGCTACTACTACTATTACCACTACTAATACTACTACTAGTAGTACTACTGATACTACTACTAATACTACTACTACTACTACAAATTCCTTCCAATTCTTTAAAAACTGATACTACTACTACTACTGATACTACTACTATTACTACTAATAATATAACTACTACTACTAGTAGTACTACTGATACTACTACTACTACTACTACTACAAATTCCTTCAAATTCTTCAAATTCCTTCAAATTCTTTAAAAACTAATACTACTACTACTGATACTACTGCTACTACTGATACTACTGCTGCTACTGCTACAACAACAACTACTACTGCTACTACTACTATTACTACTACTAATACAACTACTACTACTAGTAGTACTACTGATACTATTACTAATACTACTACTACTACTACTACTACTACTACAAATTCCTTCAAATTCTTTAAAAACTGATACTACTACTACTACTACTGATACTACTACTACTACTACTGATACTACTACTATTACTACTACTACTACAACTATTACTACTACTAGTACTACTGATACTACTACTACTACTACTACTACTACTACTACTACAAATTCCTTCAAATTCTTTAAAAACTGATACTACTACTACTACTACTGATACTGCTACTACTACTACTGATACTACTACTATTACTACTAATAATACAACTACTACTACTAGTACTACTGATACTACTACTACTACTACTACTACAAATTCTTCAAATTCCTTCAAATTCTTTATAAACTAATACTACTTCTACTGATACTACTACTACTGCTACTACTGATACTACTGATACTACTACTACTACTACTGATACTACTGATACTACTACTACTACAAATTACTTCAAATTGTTCAAATTCTTCAAATCTTTTTCAAATTCTTCAATGTTTTTCAGCTTTTTTCTCTCTTCTGCATGGATCTTCTGCATCTTCTCCTCAAATCATTCTGCAGATTAGCATTCTCACTCGCTGTTGTGTAGGAACAGCTTTTTCTAGTCAGTGAGAATGCTATACAGCATTCTCACTTATTAAGTTCCTTCAGGTCTTGATTATTATTCCGTACGTTTTTCGGCATCTAACTACTCCTGCATACTTCAACCGATTTAAACAATTTTCGTATCAAAACGTTCAGCTCGTTCACGACATTACTGCTATGTCTTTTTGTAATTATAAATTTTATAATATTTAAAATATTTAACTTTTTGTGCGTTTTTTGCTCTCATTGAAAATGAATGGAAAATCCTTCAAATTCTTCAAATATTTCAACTTTTTGACATCTTACTGCTTCAGCCTACTTTCAGCTATAAACGTCATTCAACTTTTAAAATGTAGTAATATCTTTTCGCTATTATGATATGTTTCAGCTTTTTCATATCTTTCACCATTTTCGTATAGTACGTCTTTAAAATAATTTTGGCTTTTCAAGAAATTCAGCAAATAACATTCGTTGCTATGGTCGTCAAGGAGGCTCTTTTAGAGTGCGCACTCTAGAAATTCAACAAATTCTTCTTCTCCGAACAACTTCTTCTTACTCGCTCAAATTTCACCCTATCCACATGAATTATACATCAAAACGTAGGAATTCTTGTCTGGATTCGGAAAATGTAACCATCATTGGTGTGGGATTTATAGATTTTTCGCAAATCACCTCAGAGCGACACTAACCCGAAACCTTCCCCATTCATTTCCTATGGAGCGGTTTTCAAAAATGACACCTGGAAATCCAAAACATCACATGTTTTTGCATCGTCGCTACTCCTAAACCGTTTCATGTAGAGGCATGAGACTTTCACACATTCATGTCCCGACCCTTCTGGCGCTCACAAAAGAGAAATTTTGTCGATAAATGTTACGGTTTTTCCGCAGGAACAATTTGTACGGGAGTAGCGTTTTGGGAAAATGCTAAAACAGGATCAGACTTCCATCCCCCCAAATGAGGCACTTTTCTACATCGTCACTACTCCTAAACCGTTTTATGTACAGGCATGAGACTTTCACACATGAATGTCCCGACCCTTCTGGCACTCATAAAAAAAGAATTTTGTTGATAGCTGTTACGGTTTTGCCACAGGAACAATTTGTTCGGGAGTAGCGAATGTAAAAAATCCTTAAAACGCTTTGGAGCTTCATTCTTCCACATGATCCACTTTTTTACATCGTCGCTGTGCCTACACTGATTTTTGTACAAACATAAAAATGAACTCCATAGTCCTCAAAAGCCTGCTGATACTCAGAGTGAAAGAATTATTTTGATATCTCTTATACTTTTTCAGCTACAGCGATTTGTTCGGGACCGTTTTCAGAGGATTTCTGAAAATCCATAAAAATCCCCTTTATATCATAATTTTTTACGCCTAAATTAAAATATTTCTAGCAAAAACCGATAGTTTTTCTTGTTCTCCTATCCGTTACGAACTAAACGCTGAAAAAATTATGTCTCTACCATTTACGGAACAGGAGATATGGAGCGTTGTTTGAGGCAAAGTATTCAATTCTATTTCAATGAGGCAGAGTCTGACAAAGTCTCTGCACTTCTGTAGACGGCCCGCTGCAGCTGTGTCAGTGAGTTTCCATGACGACGGAACTCTGAGGGCAAGAGGGAGACGCTCCATTCGGATAGATACTGACCATTTTGGTCAAATGTTGAGTTCTTGGCCCAGATGTGGTGAGGCTGAGTTGCTAAAGGAGGCGGATCTGACCCATGAACTTTGGTCACGTTTGGTGACATTAAGTATCGGCACCCCTTTTTGAGGCACTTCCCAGTACAGGATTTGGACCAAACTGACAGAGTACAATCCCCCGGTGATACTAAACACAACCTTGTTAGCGGCTAACAGTTAGCATGTTGCTAACCGGAATTAGCTCTAGGAAGCTCGTACAAACTTCTGCTTCACAGAGTCTGTACTTTCTTTAGAGAGAAAGCTCCACAAGAAATTTGGCCTACGTCAAAATTTTCAAATTCTTCAAATTTTTTAATGTTTTTAAAATTTCTTCAAATTCTTCAAATTTCTTCAAAATTTTCAAATTCTTCAAATTTCTTCAAATTTTTCAAATTCTTCAAATTTTTTCAAAATTTTCAAATTTTTTCAAATTCTTCAAATTCCTTCAAATTTTTCAAATTCTTCAATTTTTTTTAAATTTTTTTAAAATTCTTCAATTTTTTCTAATTCTTAAAATTTTACAAATTTCTTCCAATTTTTTCTAATTCTTCAAATTCCTTCAAATTCTTCTATTTCTTTCAATTTTTCAAACTTTTTCAAATTTTTCAAATTCCTTCAAATTTTTACATTTTTTCAAAATTTTCAAATCTGATTTCAATGTGTCAATAAGTGAGAATGCTATACAGCCTTCTCACTTATTGTTTTCCTGTTTTTCTTTATTATTATTTTTTCAAGAATTATTTTGATATCTCTTATACTTTTTCAGCTACAGCGATTTGTTCGGGACCGTTTTCAGAGGATTTCTGAAAATCCATACAAATCCCCTTTATATCATAATTTTTTACGCCTAAATTAAAATATTTCTAGCAAAAACCGATAGTTTTTCTTGTTCTCCTATCCGTTACGAACTAAACGCTGAAAAAATTATGTCTCTACCATTTACGGAACAGGAGATATGGAGCGTTGTTTGAGGCAAAGTATTCAATTCTATTTCAATGAGGCAGAGTCTGACAAAGTCTCTGCACTTCTGTAGACGGCCCGCTGCAGCTGTGTCAGTGAGTTTCCATGTTTTCCTTATTGTTTTCCTGTTTTTCTTTATTACTGTGAATGCAGTAGGCATTCACAGTTCTTGAGATCCTGTTTCTCTTTATTCTTCACAGTTCTTGAGATCCTGTTTCTCTTTATTCTTTATTCTTCTACTTCTTAGTGTTTATTCTTCCTAATGCGTTTTTACTGTTTAAAGTTTGATTCGCTTCTCCTCCTACAATTTTTCTCCGATTTCAACCATTTAACTTTTAAACTATTCAGCTTCTTCTGGAATCGATGGCTATATCTTTTTGTACTTTTAACTCTTCAACTTTTTAAAATATTCAGCTTTTTCTGCAAATTTTCAGCTTTTTTTCTCCAATAGGAAATGAATGTAATTCACTAAAATTCCGCTCATTTCAGCTGCTTTTTGACAGCTTACTGCTTCAGCCTACTTTCAGCTAGAAACACCATTCAACTTTTAAAATGTAGTGATATCTTTCAGCTATTATGGTATATTTCAGCTTTTTCATATCTTTTACCATTTTCATATAGTACCTCCTTAAAATAATTTTGGCTTTTCAAGAAATTCAGCAAATAACATGCGTTGCTATGGTCGTCAAGGAGGCAGTTATAGAGTGCGCACTCTAGAATTTCAACAAATTCTTCTTCTCCGAACAACTTCTTCTCAGTCGCTCAATTTTCAACCTATCCACATAAATTATACATCAAAACGTAGGAATTTTTGTCTGGATTCAGGAAATGTAACCCTCATTGCTGTAGCATTTATAGATTTTTCACAAATCACCTCAGAGCGACACAAACCCGAAACCTCCCCCATTCATTTCCTATGGAGCGGTTTTGAAAAATGACGCCTGAAAATTGAAAACATCACACGTTTTCGCATCGTCGCTACTCCGAAACCGTTTCATGTACAAGCATGAGACTTTCACACATGAATGTCCCGACCCTTCTGGCACTCATAAAAAAGGAATTGTTTGGATAACTGTCACGGTTTTACCGCAGGAACAATTTGTTAGGGAGTAGCGAATGTGCAAATTCCTGAAAACGCTTTTCAGCTGCATTTTCCCACATCATCCACTTTTTTACATCGTCGCTGTGCCTACACCGATTTTTGTACAAACATAAAAATGAACTCCATAGTCCTCAAAAGCCTGCTGATACTCAGAGTGAAAGAATTATTTTGATATCTCTTATACTTTTTCAGCTACAGCGATTTGTTCGGGACCGTTTTCAGAGGATTTCTGAAAATCCATACAAATCCCCTTTATATCATAATTTTTTACGCCTAAATTAAAATATTTCTAGCAAAAACCGATAGTTTTTCTTGTTCTCCTATCCGTTACGAACTAAACGCTGAAAAAATTATGTCTCTACCATTTACGGAACAGGAGATATGGAGCGTTGTTTGAGGCAAAGTATTCAATTCTATTTCAATGAGGCAGAGTCTGACAAAGTCTCTGCACTTCTGTAGACGGCCCGCTGCAGCTGTGTCAGTGAGTTTCCATGACGACGGAACTCTGAGGGCAAGAGGGAGACGCTCCATTCGGATACATACTGACCATTTTGGTCAAATGTTGAGTTCTTGGCCCAGATGTGGTGAGGCTGAGTTGCTAAAGGAGGCGGATCTGACCCATGAACTTTGGTCACGTTTGGTGACATTAAGTATTGGCACCCCTTTTTGAGGCACTTCCCAGTACAGGATTTGGACCAAACTGACAGAGTACAATCCCCCGGTGATACTAAACACAACCTTGTTAGCGGCTAACAGTTAGCATGTTGCTAACCGGAATTAGCTCTAGGAAGCTCGTACAAACTTCTGCTTCACAGAGTCTGTACTTTCTTTAGAGAGAAAGCTCCACAAGAAATTTGGCCTACGTCAAAATTTTCAAATTCTTCAAATTTTTTAATGTTTTTAAAATTTCTTCAAATTCTTCAAATTTCTTCAAAATCTTCAAATTCTTCAAATTTCTTTAAATTTTTCAAATTCTTCAAATTTTTTCAAAATTTTCAAATTTTTTCAAAATTTTCAAATTTTTTCAAATTCTTCAAATTCCTTCAAATTTTTCAAATTCTTCAATTTTTTTTAAATTTTTTTTAAATTCTTCAATTTTTTCTAATTCTTAAAATTTTACAAATTTCTTCCAATTTTTTCAAATTCTTCAAATTCCTTCAAATTCTTCTATTTCTTTCAATTTTTCAAACTTTTTCAAATTTTTCAAATTCCTTCAAATTTTTACATTTTGTCAAAATTTTCAAATCTGATTTCAATGTGTCAATAAGTGAGAATGCTATACAGCATTCTCACTTATTGTTTTCCTGTTTTTCTTTATTATTATTTTTTCAAGAATTATTTTGATATCTCTTATACTTTTTCAGCTACAGCGATTTGTTCGGGACCGTTTTCAGAGGATTTCTGAAAATCCATACAAATCCCCTTTATATCATAATTTTTTACGCCTAAATTAAAATATTTCTAGCAAAAACCGATAGTTTTTCTTGTTCTCCTATCCGTTACGAACTAAACGCTGAAAAAATTATGTCTCTACCATTTACGGAACAGGAGATATGGAGCGTTGTTTGAGGCAAAGTATTCAATTCTATTTCAATGAGGCAGAGTCTGACAAAGTCTCTGCACTTCTGTAGACGGCCCGCTGCAGCTGTGTCAGTGAGTTTCCATGTTTTCCTTATTGTTTTCCTGTTTTTCTTTATTACTGTGAATGCAGTAGGCATTCACAGTTCTTGAGATCCTGTTTCTCTTTATTCTTCACAGTTCTTGAGATCCTGTTTCTCTTTATTACTGTGAATGCAGTAGGCATTCACAGTTATTGAGATCCTCTTTCGCCTTTTTACTGTTTAAAGTTTGATTCGCTTCTCCTCCTACAATTTTTCTCCGATTTCAACCATTCAACTTTTAAACTATTCAGCTTCTTCTGGAATCGATGGCTATATCTTTTTGTAGTTTTAACTCTTCAACTTTTTAAAATATTCAGCTTTTTCTGCAAATTTTCAGCTTTTTTTCTCCCATAGGAAATGAATGTAATTCACCTAAATTCCGCTCATTTCAGCTGCTTTTTGACAGCTTACTGCTTCAGCCTACTTTCAGCTAGAAACGCCATTCAACTTTTAAAATGTAGTGATATCTTTCAGCTATTATGGTATATTTCAGCTTTTTCATATCTTTTACCATTTTCATATAGTACCTCCTTAAAATAATTTTGGCTTTTCAAGAAATTCAGCAAATAACATGCGTTGCTATGGTCGTCAAGGAGGCAGTTATAGAGTGCGCACTCTAGAAATTCAACAAATTCTTCTTCTCCGAACAACTTCTTCTCAGTCACTCAATTTTCAACCTATCCACATAAATTATACATCAAAACGTAGGAATTTTTGTCTGGATTCAGGAAATGTAACCCTCATTGCTGTAGCATTTATAGATTTTTCGCAAATCACCTCAGAGCGACACAAACCCGAAACCTCCCCCATTCATTTCCTATGGAGCGGTTTTGAAAAATGACGCCTGAAAATTGAAAACATCACACGTTTTCGCATCGTCGCTACTCTGAAACCGTTTCATGTACAAGCATGAGACTTTCACACATGAATGTCCCGACCCTTCTGGCACTCATAAAAAAGGAATTGTTTGGATAACTGTTACGGTTTTACCGCAGGAACAATTTGTTCGGGAGTAGCGAATGTGCAAATTCCTGAAAACGCTTTTCAGCTGCATTTTCCCACATCATCCACTTTTTTACATCGTCGCTGTGCCTACACCGATTTTTGTACAAACATGAAAATGGGCACCAAAGTCCTCAAAAGCCTGCTGATACTCATAGTGAAAGAATTATTTTGATATCTCTTATACTTTTTCAGCTACAGCGATTTGTTCGGGACCGTTTTTAGAGGATTTCTGAAAGTCCATAAAAATTACCTTTATATCATAATTTTTCACGCCTTTATTAAACTTTTTCCAGCAAAAACCGATAGCCTGTCTTCTTCCCCTATCCGTTACGAAATAAACGCAGAAAAAATTACGTCTCTACCATTTACGGATCAGGAGATATGGAGCGTTGTTCGGGGCAAAGTTCTCCATTATAATCCAATGGGACTTATTGTGAGCAAAGTCTCTGCACTTCGGTAGACTGGCCCGCTGCAGGTGTGAGTGAGTTTCCATGACGACGGAACTCTGAGGGCCAGAGGGAGAAGCTCCATTGGGATACAATGGCAACTTTCGACGCCCGCTGCAGCGGCTGTGATTAATGTAGGAATCTGAAATTCGCACAGTCACTTCCTCTTAACATTTTTAAATTTTCAAGTGACTTTCAGCCATGTGTCACTTTTCTGTCCCATTTTGGATTTCACATGCTTTCCTATTGGGCCTTTGCTTCCAACAGGATCTGGCATGATGCCCAGACACGACATAATTGGCCAATACAGCACCACCCACATGTGGGAAATGGCGCTACTGACCATTTTGGTCAAATGTTGAGTTCTGGGCCCAGATGTGGTGAGGCTGAGTTGCTAAAGGAGGCCAATCTGCCTTATGACCTTTGGTGACCTTTGGTGACATTAAGTATTGGCACCCTTTTTGAGGCACTTCCCAGTACAGGATTTGGACCAAACTGACAGAGTACACTCACCTGGTGATACTGAACACAACCCTGTTAGCGGCTAACGGTTAGCATGTTGCTAATTGGAAGTAGCTCTAGGAAGCTCGGACAAACTTCTGCTTTACAGAGTCTTTACCTCCTTTATACAGAATGCTCCACTATAAATTTGGGCCACGTCACGTAAAGCATCTCCAAGCTAGGAGGTGTCAAACATCCAATGCTTTTCAATGGGGGCGAAACCCCTTATACTCCCTAGAAATGCAGGCCCACATATGGCTACAGTATATTCAAGTTTGAAATTCTACTTCTGCTTTGTTAAATGATTCAGTGTTTAGAATGAGTTAGGAAATGTTTGGTGCCTTACCCTCAGTTTTTTCTTCTTCTAATCATTCAGCTATGGTTCTTTCATGTTCAAATTCTTCAACTCTTTCAAATTCTTCAACTTTTTCAACTTCTTCAACTTTTTCAACTTCTTCAATGCTTTTCAGCTATTTTTTCTCTTCTTCAAAGATCTTCTGCATCTTTGGCTCAATCATTCAGCTATCTGCATTCACAGTGCATTTTCGCAGGAAATGCAAATTTTTCTAGTTACTGTGAATGCAGTAGGCATTCACAGTTCTTGAGATCCTGTTTCTCTTTATTCTTTATTCTTATTTTTATGGGTTATTCTTCCAAATGCGTTTTTACTGTTTAAAGTTTGATTCGCTTCTCCTCCTACAATTTTTCTCCGATTTCTACCATTCAACTTTTAAACTATTCAGCTTCTTCTGGAATCGATGGCTATATCTTTTTGTACTTTTAACTCTTCAACTTTTTAAAATATTCAGCTTTTTCTGCAAATTTTCAGCTTTTTTTCTCCCATAGGAAATGCATTGAAATCACTAAAATTCCGCTCATTTCAGCTGCTTTTTCACAGCTTACTGCTTCAGCCTACGTTCAGCTAGAAATGCCATTCAACTTTTAAAATGTAGTGATATCTTTCAGCTATTATGGTCTATTTCAGCTTTTTCATATCTTTTACCATTTTCATATAGTACCTCCTTAAAATAATTTTGGCTTTTCAAGAAATTCAGCAAATAACATGCGTTGCTATGGTCGTCAAGTGGCAGTTGGTAGAGTGCGCACTCTAGAAATTCAACTAATTCTTCTACTCCGAACAACTTCTTCTCACTCGCTCAATTTTCAACCTATCCACATAAATTATACATCAAAACGTAGGAATTTTTGTCTGGATTCAGGAAATGTAACCCTCATTGCTGTAGCATTTATAGATTTTTCGCAAATCACCTCAGAGCGACACAAACCCGAAACCTCCCCCATTCATTTCCTATGGAGCGGTTTTGAAAAATGACGCCTGAAAATTGAAAACATCACACGTTTTCGCATCGTCGCTACTCCGAAACCGTTTCATGTACAAGCATGAGACTTTCACACATGAATATCCCGACCCTTCTGGCACTCATAAAAAAGGAATTGTTTGGATAACTGTTACGATTTTACCGCAGGAACAATTTGTTCGGGAGTAGCGAATGTGCAAATTCCTGAAAACGCTTTTCAGCTGCATTTTCCCACATCATCCACTTTTTTACATCGTCGCTGTGCCTACACCGATTTTTGTACAAACATGAAAATGGGCACCATAGTCCTCAAAAGCCTGCTGATACTCATAGTGGAAGAATTATTTTGATATCTCTTATACTTTTTCAGCTACAGCGATTTGTTCGGGACCGTTTTTAGAGGATTTCTGAAAGTCCATAAAAATCACCTTTATATCATAATTTTTCACGCCTTTATTAAACTTTTTCCAGCAAAAACCGATAGCCTGTCTTCTTCCCCTATCCGTTACGAAATAAACGCAGAAAAAATTAAGTCTCTACCATTTACGGATCAGGAGATATGGAGCGTTGTTCGGGGCAAAGTTCTCCATTATAATCCAATGGGACTTATTGTGAGCAAAGTCTCTGCACTTCGGTAGACTGGCCTGCAGCAGAGGTGTGAGTGAGTTTCCATGACGACGGAACTCTGAGGGCCAGAGTGAGAAGCTCCATTGGGATACAATGGCAACTTTCGACGCCCGCTGCAGCAGCTGTGATTAATGTAGGAATCTGAAATTCGCACAGTCACTTCCTCTTAACATTTTTAAATTTTCAAGTGACTTTCAGCCATGTGTCACTTTTCTGTCCCATTTTGGATTTCACATGCTTTCCTATTGGGCCTTTGCGTCCAACAGGATCTGGCATGATGCCCAGACACGACATAATTGGCCAATACAGCACCACCCACATGTGGCAAATGGCGCTACTGACCATTTTGGTCAAATGTTGAGTTCTGGGCCCAGATGTGGTGAGGCTGAGTTGCTAAAGGAGGCCAATCTGACTCATGACCTTTGGTGACCTTTGGTGACATTAAGTATTGGCACCCTTTTTGAGGCACTTCCCAGTACAGGATTTGGACCAAACTGACAGAGTACACTGACCTGGTGATACTGAAAACAACCCTGTTAGCGGCTAACTGTTAGCATGTTGCTAACCGGAAGTAGCTCTAGGAAGGTCCTACAAACTTTTGCTTTACAGAGTCTTTACCTCCTTTATACAGAATGCTCCACTATAAATTTGGGCCACGTCACGTAAAGCATCTCCAAGCTAGGAGGTGTCAAACATCCAATGCTTTTCAATGGGGGCGAAACCCCTTATACTCCCTAGAAATGCAGGCCCACATATGGCTACAGTATATTCAAGTTTGAAATTCTACTTCTGCTTTGTTAAATGATTCCGTGTTTAGAATGAGTTAGGAAATGTTTGGTGCCTTACCCTCCGTTTTTTCTTCTTCTAATCATTCAGCTATTGTTCTTTCATGTTCAAATTCTTCAACTCTTTCAAATTCTTCAACTTTTTCAACTTCTTCAACTTTTTCAACTTCTTCAATGCTTTTCAGCTATTTTTTCTCTTCTTCAAAGATCTTCTGCATCTTTTGCTCAATCATTCAGCTATCTGCATTCACAGTGCATTTTCGCAGGAAATGCAAATTTTTCTAGTTACTGTGAATGCAGTAGGCATTCACAGTTCTTGAGATCCTGTTTCTCTTTATTCTTTATTACTGTGAATGCAGTAGGCATTCACAGTTCTTGAGATCCTGTTTCTCTTTATTCTTTATTCTTATTTTTATGGGTTATTCTTCCAAATGCGTTTTTACTGTTTAAAGTTTGATTCGCTTCTCCTCCTACAATTTTTCTCCGATTTCAACCATTCAACTTTTAAACTATTCAGCTTCTTCTGGAATCGATGGCTATATCTTTTTGTACTTTTAACTCTTCAACTTTTTAAAATATTCAGCTTTTTCTGCAAGTTTTCAGCTTTTTTTCTCCCATAGGAAATGCATTGAAATCACTAAAATTCTGCTAATTTCAGCTGCTTTTTGACAGCTTACTGCTGCAGCCTACTTTCAGCTAGAAACGCGATTCAACTTTTAAAATGTAGTGATATCTTTAAGCTATTATGGTATATTTCAGCTTTTTCATATCTTTTAGCATTTTCATATAGTACCTCCTTAAAATAATTTTGGCTTTTCAAGAAATTCAGCAAATAACATGCGTTGCTATGGTCGTCAAGTGGCAGTTGGTAGAGTGCGCACTCTAGAATTTCAACTAATTCTTCTACTCCGAACAACTTCTTCTCACTCGCTCAATTTTCAACCTATCCACATAAATTATACATCAAAACATAGGAATTTTTGTCTGGATTCAGGAAATGTAACCCTCATTGGTGTAGCATTTATAGATTTTTCGCAAATCACCTCAGAGCGACACAAACCCGAAACCTCCCCCATTCATTTCCTATGGAGCGGTTTTGAAAAATGACGCCTGAAAATTGAAAACATCACACGTTTTCGCATCGTCGCTACTCCGAAACCGTTTCATGTACAAGCATGAGACTTTCACACATGAATGTCCCGACCCTTCTGGCACTCATAAAAAAGGAATTGTTTGGATAACTGTTACTGTTTTACCGCAGGAACAATTTGTTCGGGAGTAGCGAATGTGCAAATTCCTGAAAACGCTTTTCAGCTGCATTTTCCCACATCATCCACTTTTTTACATCGTCGCTGTGCCTACACCGATTTTTGTACAAACATGAAAATGGGCACCATAGTCCTCAAAAGCCTGCTGATACTCATAGTGAAAGAATTATTTTGATATCTCTTATACTTTTTCAGCTACAGCGATTTGTTCGGGACCGTTTTTAGAGGATTTCTGAAAGTCCATAAAAATCACCTTTATATCATAATTTTTCACGCCTTTATTAAACTTTTTCCAGCAAAAACCGATAGCCTGTCTTCTTCCCCTATCCGTTACGAAATAAACGCAGAAAAAATTACGTCTCTACCATTTACGGATCAGGAGATATGGAGCGTTGTTCGGGGCAAAGTTCTCCATTATAATCCAATGGGACTTATTGTGAGCAAAGTCTCTGCACTTCGGTAGACTGGCCTGCAGCAGAGGTGTGAGTGAGTTTCCATGACGACGGAACTCTGAGGGCCAGAGGGAGAAGCTCCATTGGGATACAATGGCAACTTTCGACGCCCGCTGCAGCGGCTGTGATTAATGTAGGAATCTGAAATTCGCACAGTCACTTCCTCTTAACATTTTTAAATTTTCAAGTGACTTTCAGCCATGTGTCACTTTTCTGTCCCATTTTGGATTTCACATGCTTTCCTATTGGGCCTTTGCTTCCAACAGGATCTGGCATGATGCCCAGACACGACATAATTGGACAATACAGCACCACCCACATGTGGGAAATGGCGCTACTGACCATTTTGGTCAAATGTTGAGTTCTGGGCCCAGATGTGGTGAGGCTGAGTTGCTAAAGGAGGCCAATCTGACTCATGACCTTTGGTGACCTTTGGTGACATTAAGTATTGGCACCCTTTTTGAGGCACTTCCCAGTACAGGATTTGGACTAAACTGACAGAGTACACTCACCTGGTGATACTGAACACAACCCTGTTAGCGGCTAACTGTTAGCATGTTGCTAACCGGATGTAGCTCTAGGAAGGTCCTACAAACTTCTGCTTTACAGAGTCTTTACCTCCTTTATACAGAATGCTCCACTATAAATTTGGGCCACGTCACGTAAAGCATCTCCAAGCTAGGAGGTGTCAAACATCCAATGCTTTTCAATGGGGGCGAAACCCCTTATACTCCCTAGAAATGCAGGCCCACATATGGCTACAGTATATTCAAGTTTGAAATTCTACTTCTGCTTTGTTAAATGATTCAGTGTTTAGAATGAGTTAGGAAATGTTTGGTGCCTTACCCTCAGTTTTTTCTTCTTCTAATCATTCAGCTATTGTTCTTTCATGTTCAAATTCTTCAACTCTTTCAAATTCTTCAACTTTTTCAACTTCTTCAACTTTTTCAACTTCTTCAATGCTTTTCAGCTATTTTTTCTCTTCTTCAAAGATCTTCTGCATCTTTTGCTCAATCATTCAGCTATCTGCATTCACAGTGCATTTTCGCAGGAAATGCAAATTTTTCTAGTTACTGTGAATGCAGTAGGCATTCACAGTTCTTGAGATCCTGTTTCTCTTTATTCTTTATTACTGTGAATGCAGTAGGCATTCACAGTTCTTGAGATCCTGTTTCTCTTTATTCTTTATTCTTATTTTTATGGGTTATTCTTCCAAATGCGTTTTTACTGTTTAAAGTTTGATTCGCTTCTCCTCCTACAATTTTTCTCCGATTTCAACCATTCAACTTTTAAACTATTCAGCTTCTTCTGGAATCGATGGCTATATCTTTTTGTACTTTTAACTCTTCAACTTTTTAAAATATTCAGCTTTTTCTGCAAGTTTTCAGCTTTTTTTCTCCCATAGGAAATGCATTGAAATCACTAAAATTCTGCTAATTTCAGCTGCTTTTTGACAGCTTACTGCTGCAGCCTACTTTCAGCTAGAAACGCGATTCAACTTTTAAAATGTAGTGATATCTTTAAGCTATTATGGTATATTTCAGCTTTTTCATATCTTTTAGCATTTTCATATAGTACCTCCTTAAAATAATTTTGGCTTTTCAAGAAATTCAGCAAATAACATGCGTTGCTATGGTCGTCAAGTGGCAGTTGGTAGAGTGCGCACTCTAGAATTTCAACTAATTCTTCTACTCCGAACAACTTCTTCTCACTCGCTCAATTTTCAACCTATCCACATAAATTATACATCAAAACATAGGAATTTTTGTCTGGATTCAGGAAATGTAACCCTCATTGGTGTAGCATTTATAGATTTTTCGCAAATCACCTCAGAGCGACACAAACCCGAAACCTCCCCCATTCATTTCCTATGGAGCGGTTTTGAAAAATGACGCCTGAAAATTGAAAACATCACACGTTTTCGCATCGTCGCTACTCCGAAACCGTTTCATGTACAAGCATGAGACTTTCACACATGAATGTCCCGACCCTTCTGGCACTCATAAAAAAGGAATTGTTTGGATAACTGTTACTGTTTTACCGCAGGAACAATTTGTTCGGGAGTAGCGAATGTGCAAATTCCTGAAAACGCTTTTCAGCTGCATTTTCCCACATCATCCACTTTTTTACATCGTCGCTGTGCCTACACCGATTTTTGTACAAACATGAAAATGGGCACCATAGTCCTCAAAAGCCTGCTGATACTCATAGTGAAAGAATTATTTTGATATCTCTTATACTTTTTCAGCTACAGCGATTTGTTCGGGACCGTTTTTAGAGGATTTCTGAAAGTCCATAAAAATCACCTTTATATCATAATTTTTCACGCCTTTATTAAACTTTTTCCAGCAAAAACCGATAGCCTGTCTTCTTCCCCTATCCGTTACGAAATAAACGCAGAAAAAATTACGTCTCTACCATTTACGGATCAGGAGATATGGAGCGTTGTTCGGGGCAAAGTTCTCCATTATAATCCAATGGGACTTATTGTGAGCAAAGTCTCTGCACTTCGGTAGACTGGCCTGCAGCAGAGGTGTGAGTGAGTTTCCATGACGACGGAACTCTGAGGGCCAGAGGGAGAAGCTCCATTGGGATACAATGGCAACTTTCGACGCCCGCTGCAGCAGCTGTGATTAATGTAGGAATCTGAAATTCGCACAGTCACTTCCTCTTAACATTTTTAAATTTTCAAGTGACTTTCAGCCATGTGTCACTTTTCTGTCCCATTTTGGATTTCACATGCTTTCCTATTGGGCCTTTGCTTCCAACAGGATCTGGCATGATGCCCAGACACGACATAATTGGCCAATACAGCACCACCCACATGTGGGAAATGGCGCTACTGACCATTTTGGTCAAATGTTGAGTTCTGGGCCCAGATGTGGTGAGGCTGAGTTGCTAAAGGAGGCCAATCTGACCCATGAACTTTGGTGACGTTTGGTGACATTAAGTATTGGCACCCTTTTTGAGGCACTTCCCAGTACAGGATTTGGACCAAACTGACAGAGTACACTCACCTGGTGATACTGAACACAACCCTGTTAGCGGCTAACTGTTAGCATGTTGCTAACCGGAAGTAGCTCTAGGAAGGTCCTACAAACTTCTGCTTTACAGTCTTTACCTCCTTTATACAGAATGCTCCACTATAAATTTAGGCCACGTCACGTAAAGCATCTCCAAGCTAGGAGGTGTCAAACATCCAATGCTTTTCAATGGGGGCGAAACCCCTTATACTCCCTAGAAATGCAGGCCCACATATGGCTACAGTGTATTCAAGTTTGAAATTCTACTTCTGCTTTGTTAAATGATTCAGTGTTTAGAATGAGTTAGGAAATGTTTGGTGCCTTACCCTCAGTTTTTTCTTCTTCTAATCATTCAGCTATTGTTCTTTCATGTTCAAATTCTTCAACTCTTTCAAATTCTTCAACTTTTTCAACTTCTTCAACTTTCTCAACTTCTTCAATGCTTTTCAGCTATTTTTTCTCTTCTTCAAAGATCTTCTGCATCTTTTGCTCAATCATTCAGCTATCTGCATTCACAGTGCATTTTCGCAGGAAATGCAAATTTTTCTAGTTCTTCTTCTTCTTCTTCTTAGTGTTTATTCTTCCTAATGCGTTTTTACTGTTTAAAGTTTGATTCGCTTCTCCTCCTACAATTTTTCTCCGATTTCAACCATTCAACTTTTAAACTATTCAGCTTCTTCTGGAATCGATGGCTATATCTTTTTGTACTTTTAACTCTTCAACTTTTTAAAATATTCAGCTTTTTCTGCAAATTTTCAGCTTTTTTTCTCCCATAGGAAATGCATTGAAATCACAAAAATTCCGCTCATTTCAGCTGCTTTTTGACAACTTACTGCTTCAGCCTACTTTCAGCTAGAAACGCCATTCAACTTTTAAAATGTAGTGATATCTTTCAGCTATTATGGTCTATTTCAGCTTTTTCATATCTTTTACCATTTTCATATAGTACCTCCTTAAAATAATTTTGGCTTTTCAAGAAATTCAGCAAATAACATGCGTTGCTATGGTCGTCAAGGAGGCAGTTATAGAGTGCGCACTCTAGAAATTCAACAAATTCTTCTTCTCCGAACAACTTCTTCTCAGTCGCTCAATTTTCAACCTATCCACATAAATTATACATCAAAACGTAGGAATTTTTGTCTGGATTCAGGAAATGTAACCCTCATTGCTGTAGCATTTATAGATTTTTCGCAAATCACCTCAGAGCGACACAAACCCGAAACCTCCCCCATTCATTTCCTATGGAGTGGTTTTGAAAAATGACGCCTGAAAATTGAAAACATCACATGTTTTCGCATCGTCGCTACTCCGAAACCGTTTCATGTACAAGCATGAGACTTTCACACATGAATGTCCCGACCCTTCTGGCACTCATAAAAAAGGAATTGTTTGGATAACTGTTACGGTTTTACCGCAGGAACAATTTGTTCGGGAGTAGGAAATGTGCAAATTCCTGAAAACGCTTTTCAGCTGCATTTTCCCACATCATCCACTTTTTTACATCGTCGCTGTGCCTACACCGATTTTTGTACAAACATGAAAATGGGCACCATAGTCCTCAAAAGCCTGCTGATACTCATAGTGAAAGAATTATTTTGATATCTCTTATACTTTTTCAGCTACAGCGATTTGTTCGGGAACGTTTTTAGAGGATTTCTGAAAGTCCATAAAAATCACCTTTATATCATAATTTTTCACGCCTTTATTAAACTTTTTCCAGCAAAAACCGATAGCCTGACTTCTTCCCCTATCCGTTACGAAACAAACGCAGAAAAAATTACGTCTCTACCATTTACGGATCAGGAGATATGGAGCGTTGTTCGGGGCAAAGTTCTCCATTATAATCCAATGGGACTTATTGTGAGCAAAGTCTCTGCACTTCGGTAGACTGGCCTGCAGCAGAGGTGTGAGTGAGTTTCCATGACGACGGAACTCTGAGGGCCAGAGGGAGAAGCTCCATTGGGATACAATGGCAACTTTCGACGCCCGCTGCAGCGGCTGTGATTAATGTAGGAATCTGAAATTCGCACAGTCACTTCCTCTTAACATTTTTAAATTTTCAAGTGACTTTCAGCCATGTGTCACTTTTCTGTCCCATTTTGGATTTCACATGCTTTCCTATTGGGCCTTTGCTTCCAACAGGATCTGGCATGATGCCCAGACACGTCATAATTGGCCAATACAGCACCACCCACATGTGGGAAATGGCGCTACTGACCATTTTGGTCAAATGTTGAGTTCTGGGCCCAGATGTGGTAAGGCTGAGTTGCTAAAGGAGGCCAATCTGACTCATGACCTTTGGTGACCTTTGGTGACATTAAGTATTGGCACCCTTTTTGAGGCACTTCCCAGTACAGGATTTGGACCAAACTGACAGAGTACACTCACCTGGTGATACTGAACACAACGCTGTTAGTGGCTAACTGTTAGCATGTTGCTAACCGGAAGTAGCTCTAGGAAGGTCCTACAAACTTCTGCTTTACAGAGTCTTTACCTCCTTTATACAGAATGCTCCACAATAAGTTTGGGCCTCGTCACGTAAAGCATCTCCAAGTTAGGAGGTGTCAAACATCCAATGCTTTTCAATGGGGGCGAAACCCCTTATACTCCCTAGAAATGCAGGCCCACATATGGCAACAGTATATTCAAGTTTGAAATTCTACTTATGCTTTGTTAAACGATTCAGTGTTTAGAATGAGTTAGGAAATGTTTGGTGCCTTTCCCTCAGTTTTTTCTTCTTCTAATCATTCAGCTATTGTTCTTTCATGTTCAAATTCTTCAACTCTTTCAAATTCTTCAACTTTTTCAACTTCTTCAACTTTTTCAACTTCTTCAATGCTTTTCAGCTATTTTTTATCTTCTTCAAAGATCTTCTGCATCTTTTGCTCAATCATTCAGCTATCTGCATTCACAGTGCATTTTCGCAGGAAATGCAAATTTTTCTAGTCAAGTTTGAAATTCTACTTCTGCTTTGTTAAATGATTCAGTGTTTAGAATGAGTTAGGAAATGTTTGGTGCCTTACCCTCAGTTTTTTCTTCTTCTAATCATTCAGCTATTGTTCTTTCATGTTCAAATTCTTCAACTCTTTCAAATTCTTCAACTTTTTCAACTTCTTCAACTTTTTCAACTTCTTCAATGCTTTTCAGCTATTTTTTCTCTTCTTCAAAGATCTTCTGCATCTTTTGCTCAATCATTAAGCTATCTGCATTCACAGTGCATTTTCGCAGGAAATGCAAATTTTTCTAGTTCTTTATTCTTCTACTTCTTAGTGTTTATTCTTCCTAATGCGTTTTTACTGTTTAAAGTTTGATTCGCTTCTCCTCCTACAATTTTTCTCCGATTTCAACCATTCAACTTTTAAACTATTCAGCTTCTTCTGGAATCGATGGCTATATCTTTTTGTACTTTTAACTCTTCAACTTTTTAAAATATTCAGCTTTTTCTGCAAATTTTCAGCTTTTTTTCTCCAATAGGAAATGAATGTAATTCACTAAAATTCCGCTCATTTCAGCTGCTTTTTGACAGCTTACTGCTTCAGCCTACTTTCAGCTAGAAACACCATTCAACTTTTAAAATGTAGTGATATCTTTCAGCTATTATGGTATATTTCAGCTTTTTCATATCTTTTACCATTTTCATATAGTACCTCCTTAAAATAATTTTGGCTTTTCAAGAAATTCAGCAAATAACATGCGTTGCTATGGTCGTCAAGGAGGCAGTTATAGAGTGCGCACTCTAGAATTTCAACAAATTCTTCTTCTCCGAACAACTTCTTCTCAGTCGCTTAATTTTCAACCTATCCACATAAATTATACATCAAAACGTAGGAATTTTTGTCTGGATTCAGGAAATGTAACCCTCATTGCTGTAGCATTTATAGATTTTTCACAAATCACCTCAGAGCGACACAAACCCGAAACCTCCCCCATTCATTTCCTATGGAGCGGTTTTGAAAAATGACGCCTGAAAATTGAAAACATCACACGTTTTCGCATCGTCGCTACTCCGAAACCGTTTCATGTACAAGCATGAGACTTTCACACATGAATGTCCCGACCCTTCTGGCACTCATAAAAAAGGAATTGTTTGGATAACTGTCACGGTTTTACCGCAGGAACAATTTGTTAGGGAGTAGCGAATGTGCAAATTCCTGAAAACGCTTTTCAGCTGCATTTTCCCACATCATCCACTTTTTTACATCGTCGCTGTGCCTACACCGATTTTTGTACAAACATAAAAATGGGCACCATAGTCCTCAAAAGCCTGCTGATACTCATAGTGAAAGAATTATTTTGATATCTCTTATACTTTTTCAGCTACAGCGATTTGTTCGGGACCGTTTTTAGAGGATTTCTGAAAGTCCATAAAAATCACCTTTATATCATAATTTTTCACGCCTTTATTAAACTTTTTCCAGCAAAAACCGATAGCCTGTCTTCTTCCCCTATCCGTTACGAAATAAACGCAGAAAAAAATACGTCTCTACCATTTACGGATCAGGAGATATGGAGCGTTGTTCGGGGCAAAGTTCTCCATTATAATCCAATGGGACTTATTGTGAGCAAAGTCTCTGCACTTCGGTAGACTGGCCTGCAGCAGAGGTGTGAGTGAGTTTCCATGACGACGGAACTCTGAGGGCCAGAGGGAGAAGCTCCATTGGGATACAATGGCAACTTTCGACGCCCGCTGCAGCGGCTGTGATTAATGTAGGAATCTGAAATTCGCACAGTCACTTCCTCTTAACGTTTTTAAATTTTCAAGTGACTTTCAGCCATGTGTCACTTTTCTGTCCCATTTTGGATTTCACATGCTTTCCTATTGGGCCTTTGCTTCCAACAGGATCTGGCATGATGCCCAGACACGACATAATTGGCCAATACAGCACCACCCACATGTGGGAAATGGTGCTACTGACCATTTTGGTCAAATGTTGAGTTCTGGGCCCAGATGTGGTGAGGCTGAGTTGCTAAAGGAGGCCAATCTGACTCATGACCTTTGGTGACCTTTGGTGACATTAAGTATTGGCACCCTTTTTGAGGCACTTCCCAGTACAGGATTTGGACCAAACTGACAGAGTACACTCACCTGGTGATACTGAACACAACCCTGTTAGCGGCTAACTGTTAGCATGTTGCTAACCGGAAGTAGCTCTAGGAAGGTCCTACAAACTTCTGCTTTACAGAGTCTTTACCTCCTTTATACAGAATGCTCCACTATAAATTTGGGCCACGTCACGTAAAGCATCTCCAAGCTAGGAGGTGTCAAACATCCAATGCTTTTCAATGGGGGCGAAACCCCTTATACTCCCTAGAAATGCAGGCCCACATATGGCTACAGTATATTCAAGTTTGAAATTCTACTGCTTTGT
Source organism: Fundulus diaphanus (assembly GCA_037039145.1). Classification (NCBI taxonomy): domain Eukaryota; kingdom Metazoa; phylum Chordata; class Actinopteri; order Cyprinodontiformes; family Fundulidae; genus Fundulus; species Fundulus diaphanus. The sequence goes on from CM073144.1 coordinate 33,641,440, forward strand.
TAAATGATTCAGTGTTTAGAATGAGTTAGGAAATGTTTGGTGACTTACCCTCAGTTTTTTCTTCTTCTAATCATTCAGCTATTGTTCTTTCATGTTCAAATTCTTCAACTCTTTCAAATTCTTCAACTTTTTCAACTTCTTCAACTTTTTCAACTTCTTCAATGCTTTTCAGCTATTTTTTCTCTTCTTCAAAGATCTTCTGCATCTTTTGCTCAATCATTCAGCTATCTGCATTCACAGTGCATTTTCGCAGGAAATGCAAATTTTTCTAATTAGGTGCCTGCCAAGCATTTGCAATGAGGGCAAAGCACTGCCTCCCATGCAAATGCATGGAGGCACCTACTACTATTCACCTCTAAACGCGTCTCTTTATTAATATTCTTTACTTCTTCTTCCGTCACGATTAATGCGGCCCGAACCGTAGCGTGCACCCCCACAATATATACATCAAAACCTCCGGCTCGGTCTCGAGATGTGTGCTATTACTTTTATTGGGGTTTCGAGTTACCATGGCAACGCAATTAGCGAAAAACCACCCCCCAAAAACCCCATAGGAATGAATGGAGTCGGGTAGACAGAAAGCCTCAAAAAAGCCTCCAAATGGCCATTTTCAAAGCTGTACTGTGTCGCCATGCTTTCACCTACGAACACCGTTTAACTTCCAGTTTGTAGATATATCTTTGAACCACTCAGAAGTGAAAACGGGATGGGGATATCTTTTATCGTCTCTTCACAGTTACTCCTCAAAGCTCATGTCCGAAAATCAGCGAAATCATCGTTTATAATGAAAGTCAATGATGGAATTCTCCAACCGCTAGAGTGGGCCACTCTAGCGTTTTCAAAGATTTCAAAACTCCGAACAACTTCAGCCTACTCGCTCAATTTTCACTCTATGTAGACAAATTATACATCAAAACGTAGGTATTTTTGTCTGGATTCAGGAAATGTAACCCTCATTTTTGTAGCATTTATAGATTTTTCGCAAATCACCTCAGAGCGACACAAACCCGAAATCCTCCCCATTCATTTCCTATGGAGCGGTTTTGAAAAATGACGTCTGAAAATCCAAAACATCACATGTTTTCGCATCGTCGCTACTCCTAAACCGTTTCATGTACAAGCATGAGACTTTCACACATGAATGTCCCGACCCTTCTGGCACTCATAAAAAAGGAATTGTTTGGATAACTGTTACGGTTTTACCGCAGGAACAATTTGTTCGGGAGTAGCGAATGTGCAAATTCCTGAAAACGCTTTTCAGCTGCATTTTCCCACATCATCCACTTTTTTACATCGTCGCTGTGCCTACACCGATTTTTGTACAAACATGAAAATGGGCACCATAGTCCTCAAAAGCCTGCTGATACTCAGAGTGAAAGAATTATTTTGATATCTCTTATACTTTTTCAGCTACAGCGATTTGTTCGGGAACGTTTTGAGAGGATTTCTAAAATTCGATAAAAATCCTCTTTATATCATAATTTTTTACGCCTTTATTAAACTTTTTCCAGCAAAAACCCATAGCCTGTCTTCTTCCCCTGTCCGTTACGAAATAAACGCAGAAAAAATTACGTCTCTACCATTTACGGATCAGGAGATATGGAGCGTTGTTCGGGGCAAAGTTCTCCATTATAATCCAATGGGACTTATTGTGAGCAAAGTCTCTGCACTTCGGTAGACTGGCCTGCAGCAGAGGTGTGAGTGAGTTTCCATGACGACGGAACTCTGAGGGCCAGAGGGAGAAGCTCCATTGGGATACAATGGCAACTTTCGACACCCGCTGCAGCGGCTGTGATTAATGTAGGAATCTGAAATTCGCACAGTCACTTCCTCTTAACATTTTTAAATTTTCAAGTGACTTTCAGCCATGTGTCACTTTTCTGTCCCATTTTGGATTTCACATGCTTTCCTATTGGGCCTTTGCTTCCAACAGGATCTGGCATGATGCCCAGACACGACATAATTGGCCAATACAGCACCACCCACATGTGGGAAATGGCGCTACTGACCATTTTGGTCAAATGTTGAGTTCTGGGCCCAGATGTGGTGAGGCTGAGTTGCTAAAGGAGGCCAATCTGACTCATGACCTTTGGTGACCTTTGGTGACATTAAGTATTGGCACCCTTTTTGAGGCACTTCCCGGTACAGGATTTGGACCAAACTGACAGAGTACACTCACCTGGTGATACTGAACACAACCCTGTTAGCGGCTAACTGTTAGCATGTTGCTAACCGGAAGTAGCTCTAGGAAGGTCTCACCAACTTCTGCTTCACAGAGTCTGTTCTTACTCTAGAGAGAAAGCTCCACAAGAAATTTGGGCTATGTCGCATAAAGCATCTCCAAGCTATGAGGTGTCAAAAATCCAATGCTTTTCAATGGGGGATCAAACCCCTTATGGTCCCAATACTGCATGCCCATATATGGCGCTACAGTATAGCTCAGATGGAAAGTGCAGAAAGAAAGCCTCAAAAAAGCCTCCAAATGGCCATTTTCAACGCTGTACTGTGTCGTCATGCTTTCACCTACGAACACCGTTTAACTTCCAGTTTGTAGACAAATCTGTGAACCACTCAGAAGTGAAAACGGGATGGGGATATCTTTTATCGTCTCTTCACAGTTACTCCTCAAAGCTCATGTCCAAAAATCAGCGAAATCATCCTTTATAATGAAAGTCAATGATGGAATTCTCGGACTCTTAGAGTGGCCCACTCTAGCGTTTTCAAAGATTTCAAAACTCCGAACAACTTCAGCCTACTCGCTCAATTTTCACTCTACGTAGACAAATTATACATCAAAACGTAGGTATTTTTGTCAGGCTTCAGGAAATGTAACCCTCATTGGTGTAGCATTTATAGATTTTTCGCAAATCACCTCAGAGTGACACAAACCCGAAACCTCCCCCATTAATTTCCTATGGAGCGCTTTTGAAAAATGACGTCTGAAAATCCAAAACATCACATGTTTTCACATCGTCGCTACTCCTAAACCGTTTCATGTACAAGCATGAGACTTTCACACATGAATGTCCCGACCCTTCTGGCACTCATAAAAAAGGAATTGTTTGGATAACTGTTACGGTTTTACCGCAGGAACAATTTGTTCGGGAGTAGCGAATGTGCAAATTCCTGAAAACGCTTTTCAGCTGCATTTTCCCACATCATCCACTTTTTTTACATCGTCGCTGTGCCTACACCGATTTTTGTACAAACATGAATATGGGCACCATAGTCCTCAAAGGCCTGCTGATACTCATAGTGAAAGAATTATTTTGATATCTCTTATACTTTTTCAGCTACAGCGATTCGTTCGGGACCGTTTTTACAGGATTTCTAAAAGTCGATATAAAACCCCTTTATATCATAATTATTCACGCCTTTATTAAACTTTTTCTAGCAAAAACCGATAGTTTTTCTTGTTCTCCTATCCGTTACGAACTAAACGCAGAAAAAATTACGTCTCTACCATTTACGGATCAGGAGATATGGAGCGTCGTTCGGGGCAAAGTTCTCCATTATAATCCAATGGGACTTATTGTGAGCAAAGTCTCTGCACTTCGGTAGACTGGCCTGCAGCAGAGGTGTGAGTGAGTTTCCATGACGACGGAACTCTGAGGGCCAGAGGGAGAAGCTCCATTGGGATACAATGGCAACTTTCGACGCCCGCTGCAGCGGCTGTGATTAATGTAGGAATCTGAAATTCGCACAGTCACTTCCTCTTAACGTTTTTAAATTTTCAAGTGACTTTCAGCCATGTGTCACTTTTCTGTCCCATTTTGGATTTCACATGCTTTCCTATTGGGCCTTTGCTTCCAACAGGATCTGGCATGATGTCCAGACACGACATAATTGGCCAATACAGCACCACCCACATGTGGGAAATGGCGCTACTGACCATTTTGGTCAAATGTTGAGTTCTGGGCCCAGATGTGGTGAGGCTGAGTTGCTAAAGGAGGCCAATCTGACTCATGACCTTTGGTGACCTTTGGTGATATTAAGTATTGGCACCCTTTTTGAGGCACTTCCCAGTACAGGATTTGGACCAAACTGACAGAGTACACTCACCTGGTGATACTGAACACAACCCTGTTAGCGGCTAACTGTTAGCATGTTGCTAACCGGAAGTAGCTCTAGGAAGGTCTCACCAACTTCTGCTTCACAGACTCTGTTCTTACTCTAGAGAGAAAGCTCCACAAGAAATTTGGGCTACGTCGCATAAAGCATCTCCAAGCTATGAGGTGTCAAACATCCAATGCTTTTCAATGGGGGATCAAACCCCTTATGGTCCCAATACTGCATGCCCATATATGGTGCTACAGTATAGCTCAGATGGAAAGTGTAGGCTTTGCATGCAAGAGGTCATGGGATCGAATCCCGGTGTGGGACACTTAGAGTTTTATATTATAATCCCCACAGTATGTTTAACAAAACATGTGTGCTGATCCTATGAAGTATTTTTTTGTACCACCCGCCATTTTGAGTTACCATGGCAACGTTATAAAAAACTTAGTTTTTCCCTATTTGAAGCACATCCCAGTACAGGATTTGGACCAAACTGACAGAGTACAATCCCTCGGTGATACTGAACACAACAATGTTAGCGGCTAACGGTTAGCATGTTGCTAACAGGAAGTAGCTCTAGGAAGGTCTCACCAACTTCTGCTTCACAGAGTCTGTTCTTACTGTAGAGAGAAAGCTCCACAACAAATTTTGGCCATGTCGGATAAAGCATCTCCATGTTAGGGGGTGTCAAATATTCAATGCTTTTCAATGGGCCAAGACCACCCGCCATTTTGAGTTACCATGGCGACGTAATAAACTACGTATTTTCTCCCTCTTTGAGGCACTTCCCAGCACAGGTTATGGACCAAACTAACAGAGTACCATCACCTGGTCATCCTGAACACAACCTTGTTAGCGGCCAACGGTTAGCATGTTGCTAACCGGAAGTAGCTCTAGGAAGCTCGCACAAACTTTTGCTTCACAGAGTCTGTACTTCCTTTAGAGAGGAAGCTCTACAACAAATTTGGGCCATGTCAGATAAAGCATGTCTATTTTATGAGGTGTCAAACATCCATTTTTGACCCCTCTTTGCCTCTGTTACATGCTGCAGAAATGCTCCAAAGACACTGAAATCACACATTCACCTCAGTACCTCACATGATAAAGGTAATGATAATTAAGACAGAGGGCTACAGCTGTGAGGGAGTCTCCATGACAACGCTGCTAGCCAGAGGCTCCTAGGAGGTCCATTGACTTAACATGGCACCTTTGGACGCCCGTTGCGGGGGTTGTGAAGACCGTAGGAAGCTGAAATTTGCAGTGTTACTTCCCGTTAGTATTTTCGACGGTACGGTACGCACCACGAGGCAGGCGCCTTGCTAAATTTCTTCAGAAATTTTCTAGTTATTATTATTATCAGTTTTCCTGTTTTTCTTTATTATCAGTGAGAATGCTATACAGCATTCTCACTTATTGTTTTCCTGTTTTTCTTTATTATTATTATTCCGTACGTTTTTGTGCGTCTAACTACTCTTTCAAACTTCAACCGATTTCAACGATTTTTGTATCAAAACGTACAGCTCTTTCACGACATTACTGCTATGTCTTTTCGTCATTATAACTTTTATAATAATTAAAATATTTCACTTTTTGTGAGTTTTTCGCTCTCATTGAAATGAATGGAAAATCCTTCAAATTCTTAAAATATTTCAACTTTTTGTCATCTTACTGCTTCAGCCTACTTTCACCTATAAGCGCCATTCAACGTAGTGATATCTTTTGGCTATTATGGTATGTTTCAGCTTTTTCATCTTTCACCATTTTCGTATAGTACGTCTTTAAAATAATTTTGGCTTTTCAAGAAATTCAGCAAATAACATGCGTTGCTATGGTCGTCAAGGAGCGTCGTTTAGAGTGCGCACTCTAGAAATTCAACAAATTCTTCTTCTCCGAACAACTTCTTCTCACTCGCTCAAATTTCACCCTATCCACATAAATTATACATCAAAACGTAGGAATTTTTGTCTGGTTTCGGAAAATGTAACCATCATTGGTGTGGGATTTATAGATTTTTCGCAAATCACCTCAGAGCGACACTAACCGGAAACCACCACCATTCGTTTCCTATGGAGCGGTTTTCAAAAATGACACCTGGAAATCCAAAACATCACATGTTTTCGCATCGTCGCTACTCTTAAACCGTTTCATGTACAGGGATGAGACTTTCACACATTCATGTCCCGACCCTTCTGGCGCTCACAAAAGAGAAATTGTGTCGATAAATGTTACGGTATTGCCGCAGGAACAATTTGTTCGGGAGTAGCGTTTTGGGAAAATGCTAAAACAGGATCAGACTTCAATCTCCCCAAATGAGGCACTTTTCTACATCGTCGCTACTCCTAAACCGTTTTATGTACAGGTATGAGACTTTCACACATGAATGTCCCGACCCTTCTGGCACTCATAAAAAAGGAATTTTGTGGATAACTGTTACGGTTTTTCCGCAGGAACAATTTGTTCGGGAGTAGCGAATGTGCAAAATCCTTAAAACGCTTTGGAGCTTCATTCTTCCACATCATCCACTTTTTACATCGTCGCTGTGCCTACACCGATTTTTGTACAAACCTAAAAATGAACTCCATAGTCCTCAAAAGCCTGCTGATACTCAGAGTGAAAGAATTATTTTGATATCTCTTATACTTTTTCAGCTAGAGCGATTTGTTCGGGAACCTTTTTAGAGGATTTCTGAAAATCGCTAAAAATTCCCTTTATATCATAATTTTTTATGCCTTTATTAAACTTTTTCCAGCAAAAACCGATAGCATGTCTCCTTCCCCTATCCGTTAAGAATTAAACGCTGAAAAAATCACATCTCTACCATTTACGGAACAGGAGATATGGAGCGTTGTTCGAGGCAAAGTTCTCCATTATAATCCAATAGCAGCCTCTGACACAAAGTCTCTGCACTTCGGTAGACTGGCCCGCTGCAGCTGTGTCAGTGAGTTTCCATGACGACGGAACTCTGAGGGCCAGAGGCAGAAGCTCCATTCGGATTGAATGGCAACTTTCAACATCCCCTGCAGTGGCTGTGATTAATGTAGGAGCCTGAAATTCGCACAGTTACTTCCTCTTAACATTTTAAAATTTTCAAGTGACTTTCAGCGATATGTCACTTTTCTGTCCCATTTTGGATGTCACATGCTTTCCTATTGGGCCTTTGCTTCCAACAGGACCTGGGATGATGCCCAGACATGACCCAATTGGTCGTGTCTAGTTGTTCTTAATCTTCAAATTCTTCAAATTTTTCAAATTCCTTCAATTTTTTTCAAATTCTGCAAATTTCTTCAAAATTTTCAAATTCTTCAAATTCATGAAATTTTTCAAATTTCTTCAATTTTTTCAAATTTCTTCAAATGTTTCAAATTCTTCAAATTTTTCAAATTCTTCAAATTTCTTCAAATTCTTCAAATTTTTCAAATTCCTTCAAATTTTTCAAATTCTTCAAAATTTTTAAATTTATCAAATTTCTTCAAAATTTTCAAATTCTTCAAATTTTTCAAATTCATGAAAATTTTCAAATTTCTTCAAATGTTTCAAATTTCTTCAAATGTTTCAAATGTTTCAAATTTCTTCAAATTCTTCAAATTTTTTCACATTTTTCAAATTTTTTGAATTCCTTCAAATTTTTCAGATTTTTCAAATTATTCCAATTTTTTCAAATTTTTCAAATTCTTATATTTTTTCAAAAATTTCAAATTTTACAAATTTCTTCAAAAAAATTTCAAATTCTTCAAATTTTTTCAAATTCTTCTATTTGTTTCAATTCTTCAAACTTTTTCAAATTCTTCAAATTCTTTCAAATTCTTCTATTTGTTTCAATTCTTCAAACTTTTTCAAATTCTTCAAATTTAAATTTTTTTTCTAATTCTTCAAATCTGATTTCAATGTTTTCTGCATCTTCTTCTCAAATCATTCTGCAGATTAGCATTCTCACTCGCTGTTGCGTAGGAACAGCTATTTCTAGTCAGTGAGAATGCTATACAGCATTCTCACTTATTGTTTTCCTGTTTTTCTTTATTATTATTATTATTATTATCAGTGAGAATGCTATACAGCATTCTCACTTATTGTTTTCCTGTTTTTCTTTATTATTATTATTATTATTATTATTATTATTATTATTCCGTACGTTTTTGTGCATCTAACTACTCCTGCATACTTCAACCGATTTCAACGATTTTCGTACCGAAACGTTCGGCTCGTTCTCGACATTACTGCTATATCTCATGGTTATGGTACCTTTTATACTTTTTAAAGTATTTGTACTTTTTGTGCGTTTTTTGCTCCCATTGAAATTAATGCAAATTCCTTCAAATTCTTCAAATTTTTCATATTCCTTCAAATTCCTTCAAATTCTTGTAATCGTTCTTATTGTTCAAATTGTTCAAATGGTTCCAATGGTTCAAATCTTTCAAATTTTTCAATTTTTTTCAAATTTTTCAGATTTTTTCAATTTTTTCGAATACTTCAAATACTTCAAATTCTTCAAATTTTTCAAATTCTTCAAATTTTTCAAATTCCTTCTAAATCTTCTGATACAACTGATATTAATACTACTACAACAGATACTACTACTACTACTACTACAACTGATACTACTACTACTGATACTACTACTACTACTACTGATACTACTACCACTACTACTACTACTAATGATACTATTGCTGCTACTGCTACTACTACTGATGCTACTGCTGATACTACAACTACTACTGATACTACTACTATTACTACTACTACTACTACTAGTACTACTGATACTACTACTACTACTACTACTACTACAAATTCCTTCAAATTCTTTAAAAACTGATACTACTACTACTGATACTACTCCTACTACTACTGATATTTCTACTACTACTACTACTGATACTACTACTACTACTACTGATACTACTACTATTACTGATACTACTACTACTACTACTGATACTACTACTATTACTGATACTACTACTACTACTACTACTGATACTACTACTAATGATACTACTGCTGCTACTGCTACTACTACTGCTACTACAACAACTACTACTGCTACTACTACTATTACCACTACTAATACTACTACTACTACTACTAGTACTACTGATACTACTACTAATAATACTACTACTACTACTACTACAAATTCCTTCAAATTCTTTAAAAACTGATACTACTACTACTACTGATACTACTACTACTACTACTGATACTACTACTGCTACTATTGATACTACTACTACTACTACTGATACTACTACTACTACTAATGATACTACTGCTGCTACTACTACTGCTACTACAACAACTACTACTGCTACTACTACTATTACCACTACTAATACTACTACTACTACTAGTAGTACTACTGATACTACTACTAATACTACTACTACTACTACTACTACAAATTCCTTCAAATTCTTTAAAAACTGATACTACTACTACTACTGATACTACTACTACTACTACTGATACTACTACTACTACTATTGATACTACTACTACTACTACTGATACTACTACTACTACTAGTAGTACTACTGATACTACTACTACTACAAATTCCTTCAAATTCTTCAAATTCCTTCAAATTCTTTAAAAACTAATACTACTACTACTACTGATACTACTACTACTACTGCTACTACTGATACTACTGATACTACTACTACTACTACTACTACTACTACTACTGCTACTATTACTACTACTAATACAACTACTACTAGTAGTAGTACTACTGATACTATTACTAATACTACTACTACTACTACTACAAATTCCTTCAAATTCTTTAAAAACTGATACTACTACTACTACTGATACTACTACTACTACTACTACTACTGATACTACTACTATTACTACTACTAATACAACTATTACTACTAGTAGTACTACTGATAGTACTACTACTACTACTACAAATTCCTTCAAAATCTTTAAAAACTGATACTACTACTACTACTGATACTACTACTATTACTACTAATAATACAACTACTACTACTACTAGTACTACTGATACTACTACTACTACTACTACAAATTCTTCAAATTCCTTCAAATTCTTTAAAAACTAATACTACTTCTACTGATACTACTACTACTGATACTACTACTACTACTACTACTACTACTACTACTACTACTGATACTACTACTACTACTACTACTACTACTACTGATACTACTGATACTACTACTACTACTACTACTACTACTACTACTACTACTACTACAAATTACTTCAAATTGTTCAAATTCTTCAAATTTTTCAAATTCTTTAATGTTTTCAGCTATTTTTTCTCTTCTGCATGGATCTTCTGCATCTTCTCCTCAAATCATTCTGCAGATTAGCATTCTCACTCGCTGTTGCGTAGGAACAGCTTTTTCTAGTTATTATTATTATTATTATTATTATTATTCCGTACGTTTTTGTGCGTCTAACTACTCCTGCATACTTCAACCGATTTCAACGATTTTCGTACCAAAACGTTCGGCTCATTCTCGACATTACTGCTATATCTCATGGTTATGGTACCTTTTATACTTTTTAAAGTATTTGTACTTTTTGTGCGTTTTTTGTTCCCATTGAAATGAATGCAAATTCCTTCAAATTCTTCAAATTTTTCATATTCCTTCAAATTCTTTCAAATTCTTGTAATCGTTCTTAATGTTCAAATTGTTCAAATGGTTCAAATTGTTCAAATCTTTCAAATTTTTCAATTTTTTTCAAATTTTTCAGATTTTTTAAATTTTTTCGAATACTTCAAATACTTCAAATTCTTCAAATTTTTCAAATTCTTCAAATTCCTTCTAGTTCTTCTGATACAACTGATATTAATACTACTACTACAACAGATACTACTCCTTCTACTACTACTTCTACTACTACTACTACTACTACAACTGATACTACTACTATTGATACTACTACTACTACTACTACTGATACTATTACCACTACTACTACTACTAATGATACTCTTACTGCTACTGCTACTACTACTGATGCTACTGCTGATACTACAACAACTATTACTGATACTACTACTATTACTACTACTACTACTACTACTAGTACTACTGATACTACTACTACTACAAATTCCTTTAAATTCTTCAAATTCTTTAAAAACTGATACTACTACTACTACTGATACTACTCCTACTGATACTTCTACTACTACTACTGATATTACTACTACTACTACTACTACTGATATTACTACTACTACTGATACTAATACTACTACTAATACTACTAATGATACTACTGCTGCTACTGCTACTACTACTGCTACTACAATAACTACTACTGCTACTACTACTATTACTACTACTAATACAACTACTACCACTACTAGTACTACTGATACTACTACTAATACTACTACTACTACAAATTCCTTCAAATTCTTTAAAAACTGATACTACTACTACTACTGATACTACTACTACTACTACTACTGATACTACTACTATTACTACTAATAATATAACTACTACTACTAGTAGTACTACTGATACTACTACTACTACAAATTCCTTCAAATTCTTCAAATTCCTTCAAATTCTTTAAAAACTAATACTACTACTACTGATACTACTACTACTACTGCTACTACTGATACTACTGATACTACTACTACTACTACTACTACTGCTACTATTGATACTACTACTACTACTACTGATCCTACTACTACTACTACTAATGATACTACTGCTGCTACTGCTACTACTACTGCTACTACAACAACTACTACTGCTACTACTACTATTACTACTACTAATACAACTACTACTACTAGTAGTACTACTGATACTATTACTAATACTACTACTACTACTACTACAAATTCCTTCAAATTCTTTAAAAACTGATTCTACTACTACTACTGATACTACTACTATTACTACTACTAATACAACTATTACTACTACTAGTACTACTGATAGTACTACTACTACTACTACTACAAATTCCTTCAAATTCTTAAAATTTTTCATATTCCTTTGAATTCCTTCAAATTCTTGTAATCGTTCTTATTGGTCAAATTGTTCAAATGGTTCAAATGGTTATAATCTTTCAATTTTTTTCAATTTTTTTCAATTTTTTCAAATTTTTTCAAATTTTTCAAATTCCTTGTAGTTCTTCTGATACAACTGATATTAATACTACTACTACAACAGATACTACTACTACTACTGATACTACTACTACTACTACTACTGATATTACTACTACTACTACTAATGATACTACTGCTGCTACTATTACTGATGCTACTGCTGATACTACAACAACTACTACTGATACTACTGCTGATACTACAACAACTACTACTGACTACAACTATTACTACTACTAATACAACTACTACTACTACTAGTACTACTACTACTGATAATACTACTACTACTGATACTACTACTACTAATGATACTACTGCTGCTACTGCTACTACAACAACTACTACTGCTACTACTACTATTACTACCACTAATACAACTACTACTACTAGTAGTACTACTGATACTACTACTACTACTACTAGAAATTCCTTCAAATTATTTAAAAACTGCTACTACTACTACTACTGATACTACTACTACTACTACTGATACTTCTACTATTACTACTGATACTACTACTACTACTACTACTATTACTACTACTACTACTGCTGCTGATACTACTACTACTGATTCTACTACTACTACTACTACTAATGATACTACTGCTGCTACTGCTACTACAACAACTACTACTGCTACTACTACTATTATTACTACTAATACAACTACTACTACTACTGATACTACTACTACGACTACTACTACTACTACTATTACTACAAATTCCTTCAAATTCTTCAAATTCCTTCAAATTCTTTAAAAACTGATACTACTACTACTACTGATACTACTACTACTACTACTGATACTACTACTATTACTACTAATAATACAACTACTACTACTACTAGTACTACTGATACTACTACTACTACAAATTCCTTCAAATTCTTCAAATTCCTTCAAATTCCTTCAAATTCTTTAAAAACTACTACTACTACTACTGATACTACTACTACTATTGCTACTACTGCTACTACTGATACTACTACTACTGATACTACTACTACTACTACTGATACTACTACTACTGATACTACTACTACTACTACTACTACTACTACTACTACAAATTACTTCAAATTGTTCAAATTTTTCTAATTCTTCAATGTTTTTCAGCTATTTTTTCTCTTCTGCATGGATCTTCTGCATCTTCTCCTCAAATCATTCTGCAGATTAGCATTCTCACTCGCTGTTGCGTAGGAACAGCTTTTTCTAGTTATCAGTGAGAATGTTGTTATTGTTTTCCTGTTTTTCTTTATTATTATTATTATCAGTGAGAATGCTATACAGCATTCTCACTTATTGTTTTCCTGTTTTTCTTTATCAGTGAGAATGCTATACAGCATTCTCACTTATTGTTTTCCTGTTTTTCTTTATTATTATTATTATTATTATTATTATTATTATTATTCCGTCGGCGTGTAACTACTCCCACATACTTCAACCGATTTCAACAATTTTGGTGTCAAAACGTTCAGCTCCTTCCCGACATTCCTGCTATATCTCATCATTATTCTAACTTTAATACTTTTTAAAATATTTGTACTTTTTGTGCGTACTTTTTTCCCATTGAAATGAATGCAAATTCCTTCAAATTCTTCAAATTTTTCATATTCCTTCAAATTCCTTCAAATTCTTTTAATCATTCTTATTGTTCAAATTGTTCAAATGGTTCAAATCTTTCAGATTTTTCAAATTTTTTCATATTTTTCAAATTTTTTCAAATTTTTCAAATACTTCAAATACTTCAAATTCTTCAAATTTTTCAAATTCTTCAAATTTTTCAAATTCCTTCTAATTCTTCTGATACAACTGATATTAATACTACAACTACAACAGATACTACTCTTACTACTACTACTACTACTACAACTGATACTACTACTACTGATACTACTACTACTACTGATACTACTACCACTACTACTACTACTAATGATACTACTGCTGCTACTGCTACTACTACTGATGCTACTGCTGATACTACAACTACTACTGATACTACTACTATTACTACTACTAGTACTACTGATACTACTACTACTACTACTACTACTACTACAAATTCCTTTAAATTCTGCAAATTCCTTCAAATTCTTTAAAAACTGATACTACTACTACTACTACTACTGATACTACTCCTACTACTACTGATACTACTCCTACTACTACTGATACTTCTACTACTACTACTGATACTACTACTACTACTACTACTACTACTACTACTACTGATACTACTACTACTACTGATACTATTACTACTAATGATACTACTGCTGCTACTGCTACTACTACTGATACTACTACTACTACTACTGATACTACTACTATTACTACTACTAATACAACTACTACTACTACTAGTACTACTGATACTACTACTACTACTACTACAATACTACAAATTCCTTCAAATTCCTTCAAATTCTTTAAAAACTGATACTGCTACTACTACTGATATTACTACTAATACTACTGATACTACTACTATTACTACTAATAATACAACTACTACTGATACTACTACTACTACTACTACTAAAAATTCCTTCAAATTCTTCAAATACCTTCAAATTCCTTCAAATTCTTTAAAATTACTACTACTACTACTGATACTACTACTACTACTGCTACTACTGATACTACTGGTACTACTACTACTACTACTACTACTGATACTACTACTACTACTACTACAAATTACTTCAAATTGTTCAAATTCTTCAAATTTTTCAAATTCTTTAAAATTACTACTACTACTACTGATACTACTACTACTACTGCTACTACTGATACTACTGGTACTACTACTACTACTACTACTACTGATACTACTACTACTACTACTACAAATTACTTCAAATTGTTCAAATTCTTCAAATTTTTCAAATTCTTTAATATTTTTCAGCTATTTTTTCTCTTCTGCATGGATCTTCTGCATCTTCTCCTCAAATCATTCTGCAGATTAGCATTCTCACTCGCTGTTGCGTAGGAACAGCTTTTTCTAGTTATTATTATCAGTGAGAATGCTATACAGCATTCTCACTTATTGTTTTCCTGTTTTTCTTTATTATTATTATTATTATTATTATTATTATTATTATTCCGTCGGCGTGTAACTACTCCCACATACTTCAACCGATTTCAACAATTTTGGTGTCAAAACGTTCAGCTCCTTCCCGACATTCCTGCTATATCTCATCATTATTCTAACTTTAATACTTTTTAAAATATTTGTACTTTTTGTGCGTACTTTTTTCCCATTGAAATGAATGCAAATTCCTTCAAATTCTTCAAATTTTTCATATTCCTTCAAATTCCTTCAAATTCTTTTAATCATTCTTATTGTTCAAATTGTTCAAATGGTTCAAATCTTTCAGATTTTTCCAATTTTTTCATATTTTTCAAATTTTTTCAAATTTTTCAAATACTTCAAATACTTCAAATTCTTCAAATTTTTCAAATTCTTCAAATTTTTCAAATTCCTTCTAATTCTTCTGATACAACTGATATTAATACTACAACTACAACAGATACTACTCTTACTACTACTACTACTACTACAACTGATACTACTACTACTGATACTACTACTACTACTACTGATACTACTACCACTACTACTACTACTAATGATACTACTGCTGCTACTGCTACTACTACTGATGCTACTGCTGATGCTACAACTACTACTGATACTACTACTATTACTACTACTACTACTAGTACTACTGATACTACTACTACTACCACTACTACTACTACTACTACTACTACTACAAATTCCTTTAAATTCTGCAAATTCCTTCAAATTCTTTAAAAACTGATACTACTACTACTGATACTACTCCTACTACTACTGATACTTCTACTACTACTACTGATACTACTACTACTACTACTACTACTACTACTGATACTACTACTACTACTGATACTACTACTACTAATGATACTACTGCCGCTACTGCTACTACTACTGATACTACTATTACTACTACTGATACTACTACTATTACTACTACTAATACAACTACTACTACTACTACTAGTACTACTGATACTACTACTACTACTACTACTACAAATTCCTTCAAATTCCTTCAAATTCTTTAAAAACTGATACTGCTACTACTACTGATATTACTACTAATACTACTGATACTACTACTATTACTACTAATAATACAACAACTACTACTACTAGTACTACTGATACTACTACTACTACTACTACAAATTCCTTCAAATTCTTCAAATACCTTCAAATTCCTTCAAATTCTTTAAAAACTACTACTACTACTACTGATACTACTACTACTGCTACTATTGATACTACTGATACTACTACTACTACTACTGATACTACTACTACTACTACTACTACAAATTACTTCAAATTGTTCAAATTCTTCAAATTTTTCAAATTCTTTAATATTTTTCAGCTATTTTTTCTCTTCTGCATGGATCTTCTGCATCTTTTCCTCAAATCATTCTGCAGATTAGCATTCTCACTCGCTGTTGCGTAGGAACAGCTTTTTCTAGTTATCAGTGAGAATGCTATACAGCATTCTCACTTATTGTTTTCCTGTTTTTCTTTATTATTATTATTATTATTCCGTCGGCGTCTAACTACTCCCGCATACTTCAACCAATTTCAACAATTTTGGTGTCAAAACGTTCGGCTCGTTCCCGGCATGCCTGCTATATCTCATGGTTATGCTAACTTTTATACTTTTTAAAATATTTCACGTTTTGTGCGTTTTTGGTTGCTCCCATTGAAATCAATGCAAAATCCTTCAAATTCTTCAAATTTTTCATATTCCTTCAAATTCCTTCAAATTCTTGTAATCATTCTTATTATTCAAATTGTTCAAATGGTTCAAATCTTTCAGATTTTTCAAATTTTTTCAAATTTTTCAATTTTTTTCAAATTTTTCAAATATTTCAAATACTTCAAATTCTTCAAATTTTTCAAATTCTTCAAATTTTTCAAATTCCTTCTAATTCTTCTGATACAACTGATATTAATACTACTACTACAACAGATACTACTCTTACTACTACTACTACTACTACTACTACTACTGATACTACTACTACTGATACTACTACTACTACTACTGATACTACTACCACTACTACTACTACTAATGCCACTACTGCTTCTACTACTGAGGCTACTGCTGATACTACAACAAATACTACTGATACTACTACTATTACTACTACTACTACTACTACTACTAGTACTACCGATACTACTACTACTACTACTACAAATTCCTTCAAATTCCTTCAAAGTCTTTAAAAACTGATACTACTACTACTACTGATACTACCGATAATACTACTACTACTGATACTTCTACTACTACTACTGATACTACTGATAATACTACTACTACTGATACTACTACTACTACTACTGATACTACTACTACTACTACTGATACTACTACTACTACTAATGATACTACTAATGATACTACTGCTGCTACTGCTACTACAACAACTACTACTGCTACTACTACTATTACTACTACTAATACAACTACTACTACTAGTACTACTGATACTACTACTACTACTACTACAAATTCCTTCAAATTCTTTAAAAACTGATACTACTACTACTACTGATATTACTACTACTACTACTGATACTACTACTATTACTACTACTATTACAACTACTACTACTACTAGTACTACTGATACTACTACTACTACTACTACTACAAGTTCCTTCAAATTCCTTCAAATTCTTTAAAAACTGATACTACTACTACTAGTGATATTACTACTACTACTACTGATACAACTACTATTACTACTAATAATACAACTACTACTACTACTAGTACTACTGATACTACTACTACTACTACTACAAATTCCTTCAAATTCTTCAAATACCTTCAAATTCCTTCAAATTCTTTAAAAACTAATACTACTACTACTGATACTACTGATACTACTACTACTACTACTACTACTACTACTGATACTACTACTACTAGTACTACTGATACTACTACTACAAATACCTTCAAATTCCTTCAAATTCTTTAAAAACTAATACTACTACTACTTATACTACTACTACTACAAATTATTTCAAATTGTTCAAATTTTTCCATTTTTTTAAATTCTTCAATGTTTTTCAGCTATTTGTTTTCTTCGGCATGGATCTTCTGCGTCTTCTCCTCAAATCATTTTGCAGATTAGCATTCTCACTCGCTGTTGCGTAGGAACAGCTTTTTCTAGTTATTATTATTATTATTATTATTCCGTCGGCGTGTAACTACTCCCACATACTTCAACCGATTTCAACAATTTTGGTGTCAAAACGTTCAGCTCCTTCCCGACATTCCTGCTATATCTCATCATTATTCTAACTTTAATACTTTTTAAAATATTTGTACTTTTTGTGCGTACTTTTTTCCCATTGAAATGAATGCAAATTCCTTCAAATTCTTCAAATTTTTCATATTCCTTCAAATTCCTTCAAATTCTTGTAATCATTCTTATTGTTCAAATTGTTCAAATGGTTCAAATGGTTCAAATCTTTCAGATTTTTCAATTTTTTTCAAATTTTTCAAATTTTTTCAAATTTTTCAAATACTTCAAATTCTTCAAATTTTTCAAATTCTTCAAATTTTTCAAATTCCTTCTAATTCTTCTAATACAACTGATATTAATACTACAACTACAACAGATACTACTCCTACTACTACTACTACAACTGATACTACTACTACTGATACTACTACTACTACTACTGATACTACTACCACTACTACTGATACTACTACCACTACTACTAATGATACTACTGCTGCTACTGCTACTACTACTGATGCTACTGCTGATACTAAAACTACTACTGATACTACTACTATTACTACTACTACTACTACTACTAGTACTACTGATACTACTACTACTACTACTACTACTACAAATTCCTTTAAATTCTGCAAATTCCTTCAAATTCTTTAAAAACTGATACTACTACTACTACTGATACTACTTCTACTACTACTGATACTTCTACTACTACTACTGATACTACTACTACTACTACTACTACTGATACTACTACTACTACTGATACTACTACTACTAATGATACTACTGCTGCTACTGCTACTACTACTGCTACTACTACTACTAATGATACTACTGCTGCTACTGCTACTACTACTGCTACTACTACTACTACTGATACTACTATTACTACTACTAATACAACTACTACTACTACTATTACTACTGATACTACTACTACTACTACTACGACTACTACTACAAATTCCTTCAAATTTCTTCAAATTCTTTAAAAACTGATACTGCTACTACTACTGATATTACTACTAATACTACTGATACTACTACTATTACTACTAATAATACAACTACTACTACTACTAGTACTACTGATACTACTACTACTACTACAAATTCCTTCAAATTCTTCAAATTCCTTCAAATTCTTTAAAAACTGATACTACTACTACTGCTACTACTACTACAACTACTACTACTGCTACTACTGATACTACTACTACTGATACTACAACTACTGATACTACTACTACTACTACTACTACAAATTACTTCAAATTGTTCAAATTTTTCAAATTCTTTAATATTTTTCAGCTATTTTTTCTCTTCTGCATGGATCTTCTGCATCTTCTCCTCAAATCATTCTGCAGATTAGCATTCTCACTCGCTGTTGCGTAGGAACAGCTTTTTCTAGTTATTATTATTATTCCGTACGTTTTTGTGCGTCTAACTACTCCTGCATACTTGAACCGATTTCAACGATTTTCATACCAAAACGTTCGGCTCGTTCTCGACATTACTGCTATATCTCATGGTTATGGTACCTTTTATACTTTTTAAAGTATTTGTACTTTTTGTGAGTTTTTTGCTCCCATTGAAATGAATGCAAATTCCTTCAAATTCTTCACATTTTTTATATTCCTTCAAATTCCTTCAAATTCTTGTAATCGTTCTTATTGTTCAAATTGTTCAAATGGTTCAAATGGTTCAAATCTTTCAAATTTTTCAATTTTTTTCAAATTTTTCAAATTATTTCAAAATTTTTCAAATACTTCCAATACTTCAAATTCTTCAAATTTTCCAAATTCTTCAAATTCCTTCTAGTTCTTCTGATACAACTGATATTAATACTACTACTACAACAGATACTACTCCTACTACTACTACTACTACTACTACTACTACTACTACTACTA